>NTHP01000369.1:326185-346956 GCA_003416845.1 Oplegnathus fasciatus | reverse complement strand
ATTGATTTTCTATCTCAACACAAATTGCATTAGGTGCTGTCAGGTGATGGAGAGTGAATGATTCCATTTCTCCATGTGTACCAACATTAGAGCCATGACCCCTAAATTAGGGGCTACACAAAACAATTTGCATACTAATTACTGTTTTAAAGATTGTTTTTTTCATTGTGAATGTAGGGGCGGACTGTCGATGGAGTTATAATTTCAAGTTGTAATCAAGACTGTTCAGCAGCCACCAAAAAGTATTAAAATCAACTAAAAAAGAAAGTTGTTCACAAAAACTGCACCGGAAGTTAAGAGCCATATTGCAACTGACATATCTAAATTAAGGCTGAAGTTCAGCTTTGACGTATTCCAATTAAATCCAACACTGACCTCTTCAACCACAAATAGTTGAGGGTGAACCCACTTAAACTCCATTTACACAACTTTTAACCACTTTTTTTTTTAGAAAATATAAGTATGATATTACTAAATATAATATCACAGAATATATGACTTAATACCTCAATATTCATCAGTATGATTACTGAGGAGGTCATGCAGTATTATTGCTATTAAGTTCAGAAAAAGTAAATATTTCCACCATGTAAAAAATATTAAAATGTCAGTAAAAAAAATCTCAAAATATGTCCAGTTTCATATGTCAATATTGATACTACAATTTATTAATAGACCATCTCCCAGCTAATAAAGCGGACCAATAAAAAGTCACTAATAAAAGGGGCTTGGACGGAGTTTTTAAGCAGATACCTGTGCAAATATTCTTACACTGAACCTACAAGTATTTTGTAACACATTTCAAAATGAAACATAAAAGTCAAAAAGATATTTTCATGGTTTCTCTGAATATTCATTCCTTTCAGGGTGGAAAACAGCATTTAGATCATCATCAGGGGACAGTAAACTCTCATTTAAACCCAAACTGATTAAATTATTTTAGGTTTAGGAGCTTTAAGGCATTTTTACCACAATGAGAGGGAATCACTGCAGGCTAATATTGCAAAAATTAAAAATTATATAAAATGTGTCCACATCAAGTGAATAACTGAGTAAATCAAATCTGTTTAGAAGAAAATAATGTTTTACAAGTTTTACAGACTTAAAGGCTTAAACATTTGATGAATGAATGGCCAACATGGCACAGATTTATCAGCCTTAGAGCTGAAATGATTAGTCGATTAATCGATTAGGGCATCGGCAGAAAATGAATTGCCAACTATATTGATAATCGTTTGTGATATTAAAATCCTTTGGTTCCAGGTTGTCAAATGTGAATACTTTCCAGGTTTTCTTCTGATATTAAACTAAATGTTAGTGTTCTAGACTGTCTTGGGAAATTTGTTTTTTTGTGCATTTTTGATTATTTTCTGACATTTTATGGACCAAACAGATAAAATCAACAGACAGGTAGTTGCAGCTCTAATCAGTCTAACTCTTGATGACTTACACCTCTAAGATAGTGGATTTTAATAAGAAAACAGACATTAATGTGTGATTTCGTGCTTCTTTAAGTGATCACCATGCCCACCCTTCTATATGCAGACAGCACTATGGCTGAGACAGTTGCTGAGAGGAGAGAGAGGCTGCTCTGCTCACAGATCTCCTTCCCTTTCCCTATTTTGGGAAGAGGGTCTTGTTTAAGGAGGCTATTTGAGATGCGCGTAAACATGGACTCAGCAGACACACGGAGAGCCTCAGCTGTTGCTGATTAATCATCATAAAGGCCGTTTCTCTCCCTATACCGATGTCAGTGCTACCTGAGGGGGGAATCCCTGCTGGAGCACCCATAGGCCAGCACAGATAACTTATAGGGTGCGTACAGGCCTACGTGGAAAGACGTATACAGAGAACATATGAGCCTATGTCATCTCCTTTCTGAAACTAATACCCGTGATTGACCTCAGGAAACTCCAGTGGCAGGCCGTGCAGGAGAAGCCAAAATATATAAGCAGAAGCTAAAGACTCATATATATATATATATATATATATATATATATATAGAAATCCAGGTGTTCAGCCAATCAGCAGTAGGACGGGCTCGGCAGGCTGTAACAACCGGTATCCGATACTTGCGTTGACAGACGCCAATTATTTTAATGGCACACCCATTAGACGGTATCACGAATCCATTTCAGCCCGTTGCAATGGATCATCTCTGCACAGTGATGAGGAGCAATGGGAGCAGATAGAGGGGTTAAAACCTGGGCAGAATGAAGCGCTCCGGAGAGACGGACCACATCCTGCTCACATCAGTTATCGACTGGATTTGCAGCTACATGAATCTTGAAAAGCATCTAATATGGTTCCTATGATCTGTCACATATTTAACTAGAAAGCCTGCCCGTGTCTTGCTGTTGATCACTGGTGGTATGCCGGGTTGCACCACTCATCAACGCACTGATTATTTAATATCACTGAGTTTGCATCATGCGTTATTCAGTATAACCTACCTGGATTTGTATTCCGGGGAGTTTATGTAGAGACTGCGAAATAGCTCCTGTCCGCCCCCTTTATTATTGTTTTGCCGTTCAGATCAGCTTGCCAACTGTCTCAATGTAATCTCGCTGTTTGGATCTCTGGAGTCAAACGTGATCCTCGGACCAAAATCCCCCGGTGATGCCACTGTGTCGTCCTCATGTACGGAGAGGCAGGTCCCCAGCCTGCTCTGTATTGGCGATTGGATCAAACCGGCCAGAGGTGATCGCCTTTCGTCCTCTCCTGCCTTGGCGCCCTCCTCCCCAGATCCTCCCTGTCTGACGGATTGACCGGGTCGCAAAGCTGTCAATGACGAGGGAGGAGGAGGAGGAGGAGGAGGAGGAGGTGGAGGTGGTGGGGGTCGGTATTTTAAGATAAGAGATGGATCTTCTGAGCCCGTCCGCACGGCTCTCCCTCCTCCTGCAAGCCGTGAATCAGCGCTCTCCTCCTCCCCCTCTGTCCGCTGCGATAGCGCAGGAAATCTATGATGTCGCTCTTGTAGGTAGGCTCTGCCGTGAAGCTCCTCTTTCCCGGCTGTCTTCTCTACACAAACGGCACACTGCGATTCGCATTAAACACTGTCTTGCATCAGAAACGCGCTCAGCTGTGCACACCGGTTTTTAAGTTGCCAAGGCTGTCAGCTGGACTTTGCGCACCATCTGTGCGGCCAAGATTTGTCTCCTCTGCGCTGATTGCAAGTCAGTTTCTGGAGCTGGCAACGATTGCTGGAGATGAGCTTTATCTATCTGTCATCCTCAGATAATTGATATTAATATTAGGCCTACTCTCACGCCGGTAGAGGTGTGAAATGGTTGCGCCCTACAGCCCTCTGCCCCCCATTTTTAAAAGTCACACACAGACAGGCACGGTTAGGCGCGCAACTACGTCACCATCGGCTGAGAGAAGAAACCTGCACCACAAACCATGAATATCATCCAGGCCCACAGCCCACCGTGACAACTGTTCACCATAGGAGGGAGGAAGGGAGGAGGGAGGCTTATAATTAAGGTGTCACCCACTATTTTACCTCATAAAACTGAGGATGCCCTGTTGGCCAGATGCTGCTAATTCAAGGCACTAAAATAAGTGACAGCTGGAAGATGATCACCGAGTCACTGACATTTATTCTGGCCACATGCCACAAACACACAGAAAGACAAGGCAGGCTTTGTAAATGCTGAGATGGGGTAAAGCTAGATGTAAGATTCATCAGCAGCTCCTCTCATGCCAAATTTATAGCTGCGGTAACAAAACATATGCACACCAGCAGATGTATTTTGAGAAACTGTAACCATGTGCCAAATCACAAGAACAAGAATGCAAAAATGGAACATTTATGAGTGCTGCTGCTTTTGTAGGATTTCATATAAAGTCATCAAGACATTTTCTACAACACTAATATCAGCTCAAGCCCATACTGGACAGTCAGTCCACATCAGGGTTATTTCTGTGATCAAGGACAGATTGATTGATACAGTATTTTAAACCAGGTTACTGTTAGAAATGTGACAAATAAAGCTAAGCTGTGGTGCAAAACTTGGACCTGCTACAAAGATGATAAGTAGAGGACTAAGTGTGTTAATTCATCACCAAAAGGCCCTTAAAAGAACAGTTTGACATTTTGGGAAATATTCACTTTCTGGTCAAGCGTTAGATGAGAAGATACCACATTGTTGGTTTGTTCGTCACATGTGTAGCTACAGCCAGAAGCCAGTTAGCTTAGCTTAGCACAAACACTGAAAACAGAGGGAAACAGCTAGCGTGGCTCTGTCCAAAGGATTTTGTTTTGTTTTGTTTTTTAAATCTACCTGCCAGCGCCTCTAAATTTTACTAAGTGAAAGTAAAAAAAATTACAAGTTGTGGCTGGTTGCCGGGCAACCTTAGTGACA
Source organism: Oplegnathus fasciatus (assembly GCA_003416845.1). Classification (NCBI taxonomy): domain Eukaryota; kingdom Metazoa; phylum Chordata; class Actinopteri; order Centrarchiformes; family Oplegnathidae; genus Oplegnathus; species Oplegnathus fasciatus. Next base: position 342,589 of record NTHP01000369.1, on the reverse strand, counting down.
AGAAGACTCCAGGAAGTCACTGCACCCAGCAAAGAAATAGTCACATAACCCCTAACAGCTTGTCATTGAACGGATTAACCTAAATATATACAGTAAAGTGTTAAGTAAGTTAAATTAACACAAATAGAATTTTTACCTTCAGTCAGACTAGCTGTTTGTCCCTGCTTCCCATGTTTGTGCTAAGCTAAGCTAACTGTCTCCTGGCTGCAGCTTCATATTTAGCGTACAGTAGGCCTACAGAAATGAGAGTGGTGTTTATCCCCAGTCTCTCTCTCATCAAGAAAGCAAATAAGTGTGCATTTCCCAAAATGTCGAACTATTCCTTTAAACAAATCTTGCTCAGGGTCCCCCAGAGTCCAGGAACGTTCTCATCAAATACTCATCACCTCCTGTGCTGCCCTGTCTCCCTTGTATTGCAGTTGAATTGCACAACCCAATGATCTTCCATCCCCAGTTAGATGCATCACCACAGCCAGTAGATAATGAGCTTCAGTGGGCACACAGTCCTTGATGCAGCACAATCAACCACAACCGCTGCTGACGAGACAGACGAAGCTCCGGAGACGGGAGCAAAGCAGGAGGATGTTGACACTGCCACCACCTCTAATTACAGAATCATACAGGCCTGAAGCATTGTGGAAAAAACCCTAAAAGTCCCAGGGCAAACCAAACCGCATGTAAAATTAATACAAGTATTTAAAAGTCTTTAAAATTAATTAGCAATTAATCAATAATGAATTATCATTAATCCACCCAGAAATAACACAGAGAGACTTGGAGCAGTCATCTTATTGCAGTATGCAGAGTCCCTTTTCTTTTGGGATGGAGCCTGTATGCAAAGCAGGAAAAAATCAATTGGATCCGATTTTAATTACATAGTCCGGCACTGTGGTACAGAATCTTATTAGCCTGTTCAGATTTCCATGCTTGTTAAATTCAAATATGAAATTCAAAAACAATCACTTCCCAAATGGACAGGGGGGATGAGATGGGCCAATTTGGTCAGGCAGCCCCCACCACCACCACTATCACCACCACCTCTCCCATACGCCATCCTCCGCTCTACTCCATGTAATGCTGTAATTAGTATGGACAATATGGTTGGATATTTTAATGAAGTTTTCTTATCTGCAGGAAAAAGGGTGGAGGCAGAAAATACACTGGACACATTGGTGTGCAGGCTCTTTAAGTGTACCTGCAGCCAGCATGCATCATATGATTGGAATTCAATGTCCGCTCTTGCCTCTCTCGTCAAAGTCCTCCATGCGCTCAGTGATGATTAATGGATTATACTTGTAATCAACACACCAGGCCTGCTTGTGCTTCCCACTGAGAGGAGCAGCACTTACAAGGACGGGCAGCTTGATGGCCGCAGCCCTGAAACTGGCTGGTTGCATCAATTCTGTGAGAGTAAAGCAACTTCTCCTCTCCTTCTTGTATTTTCCTCCTTCCTATTTTTGCCACAGAACACTTGACGGCGGCTGCGGCCGTGGATCAGTTTCATTAAAACGTCTGGCATGCAGCGGCAGAGAATCTGGAGCAGGGAACGATACAGTACAGCCCAAGAGAATAGTGCTGCACTGGCACTTTGTGATTTGTATTTTCTCTCTCTGTGCTGCGCTCGGCACTCTGCACATGCTGATAATTTGTAGGCTCGAGTTGCAACAACTTCAGTGGAAAAAAACAGTCAGGCAATGACACAGTGGGCCTTGCTGGTGAGAGAAAGGGGGAGGGAGGAAGGGACTTAGGGGGTCATCAGAGGAGTTAACACTGACATCACGCCCTGGGTGACGTCCACTTATGACGGTCAGTAATGAATAGTGAAGTTGTGAAATGAGAAAGGTAAAGAGTCACCTCGCATCAGGATCTAAAGACCTCAAGGCTGGAGGGCCGTTTCCTGTCACTGGTGAATGTGTGTGTTTGCAGGGTGGTGTGGTGGTGGGGTCAGACACAGAGCAAAGCACCAAGCCCCTTGAGGTCTCAGTTTAAAAGATGCATGGAGTGTAGTGTTCGAGTTAAATGAAAATACTGTTTTTAAAGGGCCAGTTTACTGAAATTACAAAAAAAAATGACTTATCTCTAGTGCTGTCTGGCCATGCACATAGTTTTGCTGTTATTTGCCCACATTTGGAGATAAGTCTTAGAGATTTCTGCCTTCACCCCAATGTGATGCAGGTGAATGGACTTTCATTTATAGAGCTCAAAACTCAAAACATCAACAGCAAAATCTCTCTTTAGGATGTGCCCCCTGTTACTCTGGGACTGAACTTAAAGTTAAAATTTTATGCTTTGCTTTTATACAAAGCCAAGTCTACTTGCGACCCATTGTCAGAGCTTGTACATACGTCTATGAGTTGTGAGCAGTTCAGTAAAAGAGGGATTTCTGAATAAGTTATAGACCATTAAGAGGTAAAACTACAGTATTTCACAAGAAAAGAAGAAAAGAAGGAAAGTCAGAAACAAACAAACAAACACTCTTGAGGATTATCATGAATTTTTTTCACGTGTCTTTGTGCCTCGTCACTCCGGAAAGTGGCACAGCAAAATTAATTTGCACATCCTGGTGAAGGTGACGTACAGTGGTGACTACCTACGCTTTGGTCGGAAATGGGACAATAAGTCAACATATAAAAATGGGTGCGACACAGCTACTATGATAACATCTTCAATGTTGACTCTCCTGTCCTCTGTTTCCTTAAAGGCCAGCCAAGAAGGTCTGCAATTAATCAGTGGCACAAATTCACATGTCAGAGTTCACCAAACTGAAACTACATGAAAGCTCTGTGCAGATTTACTTTGCATCGGTTGCAAATAATTGATATTAATTGATTTCAGCCGGAAAATCCACTGCTCTGGATAATCCGCATAACATGCTGTCAACAGATTTCACTGGGACCATTTCTTTGGCATAAACTAGTTCCAACCGGGACATTGTTTCTGGAAAAACATTGCCTTTAAATGTAATTTTTCCAATACTGCGAGATACAGATGAAATTCCTTTTAACTAGTCTTGAGGTGGCAGCAGAAACCTTGGAGACTGATATTTCAAAACCTGGATGAATAAAACCAAAACAAATGAAACCAAAAAGAGCAGCCCAGAGCGGGGTCCCAAGATGAATATGAGGGGTCACAAGATGATTAAGGAAATAAAAAATTATGTCACACAAAATTATGTTCAGTTTTTCTGACTTTTCTCTTTTTCTTTTGTAATATTAAATACGTTTACCTCTTCAGCTGTTAAAAATCCTTAAAATCAAACTGTCTGATAAGGAAAAATCATTATTACGGTTCACAGCTCCTCTCGAGACTTAAAGCATAACCTGTAATCACAAATAGCTGCTGTATTTTGCAGGGTTGCACTGCACTAGAGATAACATGCTTGTAGTACCTAGCCAAACACCATCACTGTCATCCCATCATCCAGGCATGCATGCATTGGCTTGATAGGCGGGTATGCACATAATCATATTGAGAAGAAGAGCTGGTTACTCTTCATATAACACTACATAACCTTGACTACCCTGCACCAATAAATCCTCTCCTCAAATAAAACCCTGACAGTCCATAAATATACTGAGTGCAATGCAGATAGAAAAGAGCCCAGCACTAAGTGTTCACACTGTATGTACTTTTAGCTCAAATAGTATCCATACAGACCAGTATTTACACACGTATAGTATAGCTCGTCTATGGAGAGTGCCCCTTCTGCAGCTGCAGCTATTGGAGCTGAGCATTCAGTGGTTCACTGGTCCGGAATATATTTGCAGAGGAAGATGGGTGAGAGAGGGATACCCGCACTGACTCCATTACATCAGAGACACAGTGCACAGAAGACGAGTGTAGGACACTGGACTCCACACTCATCTACTCATCTCCCCCGTGCCTTATGGTGCTGAGTGAAAGAGAGGAAGAGGGAAGAGAATCAAAAGCAGGGGTGAAGACAGGATGAGACAGAGATCAAGGCGGAGGGGTCAGCTCGTCTGAGGGTCTCGGCTTGCGTGCCCACGACCGACGCTGCCTGGGCCCCCTCTGCCCAACAGCCACGTCTCCATGGCAACGTGTGGCCCCTGCCTCGGTCCTGGGGAGAGTGGAAGTGACGGCGGCGATCTGTGCGCGTTCCGTCTGGCTCATTATGTGGGGAATGAAGTGAAACAGCCAGGGGGTGCATTTGTTCTGCGTGGACTACCCCTCAGCTGCCAAGCGTCTGTCTATTTATAGAAATGAAATGAAAGAGAGAGAGAGTGAGAGAGAGAGTGACTAAATAAAATAAGCACAGGGGCCATTTCCTCGCTCACTTTCCTCCCCCCCACCCCCTCCTCCATGTAGAATAAGTCTATTTTTTGTCGTTTGATTCTGTTGCTCTGTGTAAGTGACATTTCAGTGTGTCAGTGAAGGTTGAGGCTTTCACTGACCACAGCTTCATGGGGTTTCTTTCCTATCTGGGACGAGGGATTGATGAAAATACACACATGCATTAGACCTGCCTCAAAGGATTGTTTTTATAGTTGATTAACCTCAATTATTTTTCCAATTAATTACATAATTATATTATAAAATTTCAGAAAATGGTGGGAATATTACCATCACAACTTCCTCCTGTGTGACATCTTCAGATTTCTTGTTCTGTCTGACCAACAGATCAAAAGCCCAAGATATTCCATTTAAAATGACACACAGTAAAACAAAAGGATGTGAGGATTTTATGTATCTACGGTGGGCTCCTCACACTGTTTACAGACCAAGACAACTTGAGAGATGACTGCTATACTAAAACAGGAGGTGTCTACCAGTATTAGACTGATAGATGAGTGACATTTAAAGCCTGCTAAATCAGTAAAAAGATGCCAAAGATACGTTTGAGGGATCTTAGAAAGTGTCTACAGATCTTTACAAAAACTATTTTAAGGGATCCTTATGAAAAATTTGTGTTTGTTTTTTTCTTATTGGTATCAACCTCAGTAATCTAGTATCAATTGGGCCGTAGTCCCTATAAAATTTGAAAGACGCCTTCAAATGAATTAAGGAGCAACTTGACACCAGCTGAAAATCTCATCTTTACTGACCTCCAGTGGTTTAACTTCCCGCCTTGCTGCAGTGATGTAGAAGCGTACCCCAGGCTGTGTCAGTGTACCGTGACATCACTGTTGGGTGTGGTCAGAGAGGGCAATAAGACACTCCTTTTTGGCCTGGTATTACTCTTTAATGACATAAAATATCTGATGCAGTTGTAGGAGAATGAAGAGTAAAACGTGAGGCTGATAAATGAAAATTACAGTAACGTTGGACGACATGCATGCATTGTTTCCTGTAAATACTATGCATGTGAAGGCAATCTGAATCCTGTGCAGCAACGGCGGACTCCGCCACCAACAATGAAAACTACTATATAGAGTGGAAATCACATAATGTAGATACATTGAATGGCTATTGATGATATTTCAGACCACAAATATGATCAAAAACATGGTTTTTGTTTTTTATATTTAAGGTTTTATATTCTTAAGAACTATAACTACAGATCACATGAAATCCTTTTCCTAGAAAACAGGAGTGTGTCTTCAGTGGTGAGCTTAGTCTGGATTAGAACAACCAATAAAGTCATAACACATTTTTTGAACAGTCTCACTTTTTTCTGCCCGTCCTATTAGATCAAACAGCTTTTCTCTCCATAAATGACAGCCAATTGGTTTACACTCAAGGTTAACCCCTCACGGTCCCCGACTGTACCCCAATTCACAGAAACTGATCTAATATTTTGAGACATGAACTGAATGATCATGTCTCTAATCTTTGTGGAAAAATGTCTTCTTGTGAGATAATACCAGCGGTAGTTAATCATCATCTGGAGTGTGTGTGTGAGTGTGTTTGGGAGGAGGGATTTTTCATTCATCCAGGGCCAAAAAGACTGAGAGCTGACTGGTTCTTCTGCAGAGTGTTTCCACATCAGAGCTGTGAAGATCTGGCAGCAGCCAGTTTGATTCAGGGAAAACCAACTCACAGGGCCGCAGATTAGAAGGGAAAATCTGAATGATTCAGGGGTCCCAGAGCTGGAGAGGGCCCCTTGAAGATTATAGGCATTACAGTTAGTTAGTGTTTCAGAGCCCTTGTTGTCACAGGGCCCCAAATTTCACCCAGCTACATGATTCTTGTTTCTCAGACCTCATTAGTTCTCCCACTCGTAGAACGACGTGGTAAATATTGAATTTGATTTCCCCTTTTCTTAGCCATGTCCAATGAATATTTGATGTTGTTTTCAAATGAAAAACTGAACAGCACGTGAAGGGGGCAGGCCTTTATCAAATTAGGACTCCAACTTATCATGCATCCTGACAGCTCGCTTACGATAGCAAGGCCTCCCGGACTGACCCATTTTGGCCTCTGAAGACTACACCCATGCTGTATAATAGAACTGTGTGCCATAACATCTCTTTTGCTTCAGCGCTCTCAAGTCTCCTTAACATGGTTCATTTGAAGTGGGCACTACAGTATGGAGGAGCTGTGAGGCGGTATGGCTTTGCACAATTAGTGAGGTTACAGATGGTTCACCAAACACAGCTACCGTATGATGAAATTTTAAGGAGGACTTTGAGGAGGAAGTAAAGAAATGACTAAGGGGAATAGTTAGTTGAATGTTAATGTTACACACCATTATGTTTGCAGAATATGGAGATTCCCACAGTAAAAACTGCCATACATTATAAAGGTAACTTCACTCAAATCATCAAAAAACATACACCATGTCAACAGTTTTCATTGGAACTACTTTCTATCAAAGAAATTGTCCCTATGAGAGCAGATGGGTGTTTTGTGTGTTATCCAGAGCAGGGGTTTTAAAGTCAAAACTGAGACAACTACCTCCCCGCCAACCACTAGATAGCCTACATACATTTCCATTTTAGCAAATTGGCACCATTAAAAAAATATGCCGAACTAGCTGTAAGAAGTTCCTGTTTGCAATGTACCCATGGATGTACAGACAACTGTCAATGGATTACTTTGATATGGAAGAAAACTTAAAGATATGATGATTCTCAGGTTAGTTCGGGAGGTATAAAGAGAGTCTTTTTCCTATGATATCCAAGCAGATCTATGGGTGATGCATCAATAATAATTATGCAATAGTATAATATATAATAATGACACTGACAGACCCTATTTTGGCTGTATAGTGAGTTTTATACTTTAAGTATGTTCTTTTGATAATACTTCTGTACTTTTACTTAAATTTACTTTATTCTGAATGCATGACTAAGTAAAGATTGCAATACTTCTTCCACCACAGCAGCTAACCTTATAGTATAAGCCACATCCTCCAAAGTTCAGTTCAGATTGGCTTATTGATTATCAAACTCAATATTAATTCTTTCCCACAGTTAGAAACAGCAGCGTCCTCCCTGTAGTTTTAACAGTACATATCTAATGAAAAACAGCCCAGGGGCAGTCTGTGGAGCATCCAGAAGAAGTGTGATTGACCTGTTAGATTACAGATGCACCAACATGTGGCTACTCTGAATTTAGAGAGGCCTCTTCAGAAGCCGAAGCACACACTAGACATTTTTATCAACACACTGCCTGACAAGAAAGGCTTGATCTGATCTGCCAATCCTGTGACAAATTACTGGATTGCTCTGCTTTGTCATTCAGACGTGTTCGGTGGATTAGAGGCAATTGCTACTTCAAGGCAGCTCGGCCTGACACTCAAACAGCCAACGACCAAGCAACACTCTGAGCAAGATTTAGATCTGTACAACCTGTGCGTGAAAAAATAATCCTCACATAGGAGCTGTTGTTTGTGCCCCATAAATTCCAGAGCCTGAGGAACACTGGGGTATTAAAGGGACTCCAAAATCATGAACATAAAAAATGTGATTACAGAAAATGTATCCCAGGACATTTTCATACAGACCTATACACCTGACGAATATTCATTACATCCTATTTCACAAACTGAATGAGGTAAAGCAGTGCATACATTATCTGTCAGTCACCCAAACATTACTTATACATACAATCTGAAGACTTACAGCAAAAATCATGTTCTTCTGGTTTGTAGGACAAAAAAAAAAAGCAAAAGGTAATACTATTTCCATTATAAATGTAATAAATCCACCGCATTGCAAAGTAATAACTGTCAGAGAAACAGATTACTGTCGAGAGTTGTAAAGCCTGAGGAAAGGCTGGACTGTTGTGTTATTTATTCTTTTATACTTTCAACTGGTAAATCAATGCAATACTGTTGTAAACAAAGACTCACCACATCTACGAGCTTTTGTCAAAAACAAAATAAAAGTAAAAGTAACAATTTGGATCAGTGGTATATAATTTATTGAGACATGGAAATCATACACTGATATATTTCCTTGCTTGCTTTCTGTGTGAAAGGTAAAGTGCAGCAGGACACAGATGAGCCACCTACTGGTTGTTTTTTTATTACAAACTCCTGATCATAGAGGAGAATAAGCTAGCAGGTGACTGCTTTATACTTCTGTGTATAAAACGATAAGAACTGATGCATACTTCTTTAAATTTAAGACCAACCTTGAACTTATTTAAGGTTTTGGGCTCATGTGGCATAATTTTAACCACTAGTAGTCCTGAATATGTTGCAACCAGAAGAGACATTTCCAAAGTTCAACACAAGCAAAGACCAAACAAGTTGAGTCCATGCCCTGAAGTTTCAGCGTCTGGGGTAATTGGGTCTCAGCGGCGCCATCGCCACAGACCCCGTCCACTCTTGTCTGGTCCGTCCTGCTGCAGTGTGTGTGCAGTCTGCTCCGCCTGGCGTCCCTGTGCCTCAGTCTTTTTTGTTCTGCCTGGCGCGCTGCTGCTCCTGGTACTCCTTGGAGTCCTCCCAGGGACGAGGACCACGGATGTTCTTCCACTCCTCCAAATTCACCTCCTTCATCTTCTGCAGAGAGGGCGAGGAGGAGAACAGGTTTAAACTTCAGGATGCCAATAATTCAATATTTCTTTTAAAAATTCAGACCAGACATGGATTAAACAGTGTTTGAAAACTGTACAGGATATTTTGACTCTGAAAAAGTATTGTGAGTGCAGAATAGTTGCGTGAATACAAGACATTATTTCAAAGTCAATGTAGGATTCTTTTCTCAGTTTACTTGATGTACTTTAGAAAAAGCCAGATGTAGAAAATTCTGACCATCTGGTAGGCTATGTCACGCAGGTGACAGAGGAGAAGAGGCAATAATTAAGCTTCCAGTATGCTTCTTCAGAGCAGCGTGTCGGATGGTCGAATAGCTTTGGTAACCCCCTCCCCCGACAGGCTGTGTCTGACATTTCTGTAACTTTATGAAAGAGACAATCTAACATTCGCACCCACTTGAGTTCCAGGAGAGACTGGCAGAAAATGTGCATGGTTATCCCCATATTTAAACGAAAACCAGGTTTTCACTCCGCCTTCCAGTGTGGTTCTTCGGCAATATTAGTACTGATATTCCTTAGACTAATGATCAATTCTCAACTCCCCACAGGCAATATTCAAGTAGGAGTGATCAAATGGCAATAGATTATTACATCTGTGTTGATTATACACATTATTTTTGTTAAATAAATTAAAACTCATCTGACAGTAAAATTTCCAATAAAAAGCAAACTGATAAATGCTAAAAGGGGTATCATGCTTTAAAGACAGATTAACTCATCACACCTGATCAATGGTAGAGGAAATATGTGCCATTGAAGTTTGAAGGTAATTGAAGGTTATTGAAGGTATTAAAGATTAAGAATTAAGCTAGATGGGCAGCTTCACATTAGCACTGAATACCAAATGCCCAAATTGAGAACAGTGCTACTACTCCTCTGACCCTTCTTGTATTATTTGCAAATACTATTTGGCCCGAGGCTGTAACACTCAAGCAAACACTTTCACAGTCCCAATTTTCTCCTAAATATTTAAAATTATATGAAATTGTGTGAAGTTTTTACTTCTCTAACCTGTCAGCATGAGAGTGTTTAGATACCTGATAAAATGTGCTCTTCTACACACAAAAATTCCTTTTAAAAACATCTTGCATTTTGATAAAAGCACGTATTGTTTACCAGCACCTCCTTCGTGCAGACACACCACACCGGTTAGTTTCTTTAATCTACTCTCCCCCCTCCGGGTGCCCAGCCTGTTTCTCCTTACCTCATATTCCTCCTCCAGTATGGCTGACTGCTTCTGGACGTTCACTTTGGCCTCCAGTGAAGGATCCAGCTGAGAGAGAGCGGAGAAGAAATGTTACAATACTGGGCTTTCGAGCAGAAAGTCACGCATTCACAGCAACACGGAGAAAATGAAAACAAACCAAAGAAGAGGGGAAGAGATGAAAGAAAAACATGTAGAGGCGCTCCTTGTTTGAGAGATGGATTTGGTGGGTAGCAAAAATTAAACAGTCATTAATGTTAGAAGAGAAATCACAAATAATGAGGTTTGTAAGGTTGCAACTTTCGACTGAAGCGGTAAGAAACCCCTTCAGGCAGCACCCCCCCCCTCCTTTTCTCCATGTATTATTTCTTTAATGTATAAATGATGACATCTGCAGAAGAGGTGAAGTAGTTTTCAGACCCACAGCCTTGTGTGGAAGAGATCAGCGCTGAAGACTTTTTCTCACCAGCGTCAAAGCACCTCTCCAAACCCAGAGGGAGGATCCAATTTGCCCTGTTTTTACTCAGTAAATTATTCTGCTTAATTTGGCATCAACATCACCTGGTTTAGTAAAAATGAAAAAATTATGTGTCAGAGAGTTTTGGGACAGAGAGCCAAGTCCAATGGAGCTATCTGGGTTTTGCAATTCAAATTGATTTTCCCCGAGAATGGGGCTGAAATGAATCCCATTCTGAATCATTACTTTTAATGAGTTCTAATATTTCATAGCAATAATGCCGCAGTTACTCGGGTGACTGATGAGTTTCATAATTCCATGATTGATTTTTAATTAGGCCTACATTACTACAGCAAATAAATAATATATAGAATATTTTGCAGCCTTCAGACCAGGGAATTAATGGCCTAAAATTAGTACGATACCTGCTATGGAGGTGTTATTAGCTTTTCTTCAACTGCCACAAGCCTGAACCTCAAAAGCAAACTGGGAGCATCAGAGGTGAGAAACTCACAAAACGTGGACCGGGAGGACAAAAGGCCTTCAAGTTCATCTTTGCCTCCAGGCTAAATTAAATCGCTGAGGAGAAAATGCAAATTGGATCACACAGTGACTTAACCCTCACACAGCGGTTTTAATGATTTAAGTGAGCAAATATCTCTGAGGACAAAATAATCGGCTGATAACAGGTTCCAAGTGTGAAAAGGAAGAGTGGTTTTAATCATATATCATATATTCCATGCATTAAATTACATGTGCACACACACGCTGAGCAGAGTTGAATCTTTACTCCACAGGGTCTGAGGGGAGGGAAGCTCGGTCTGCCGCAGGCCCCGTTGGAAGAGAGCGAGTAGTGTGGGGGCAGCTGCACAGGCACGGTGCCAGGGGCAGGATGCCTCCCCTCCACCATCGTCATCCACAGTCTACTGCCGCCTCACATGGACAGTAATAAGAAAAGATGCCCCTGCCATCTGGCTCCCACCCAGATGACGTGCATCGGCGTTTGTCGGAATAAAACAGCACAAAACAGCTACTTCCCCTCGCAGCCCGCTCATCAGATTGTAATGGCTTCTAATAAAAGGGCCGGTCTTCTGTCATTTTAATGAATTGGTTCTGTCATTTAATGAATTATCAGAGCTTGTTCTCACTTCTTGCACTTGTATTGATGGGTTAGAAAAGCCTGTCAGTGCTGTATGCCTGCAGTGTCTGAAATGATGGATAGACAAAGAATCTAATTCTAACTTCCTTTAAAAAAAAAGAAAAAAAAGAAGTAACAAATAAGTCTAAATCAACCACACTGCACTGTGAGATTCCAGTGGTCCTCACAGATGTAGAAACATCTCTACGTGTGTGCTATTTGTACACTGTTCTGTAAATCATTATTCTCACGTGCAATTATGTGTCTAACCACTGGGAGGAGTCATCGCACGCTGGCTGTGCAGACACTGTCTTTGACCCTTGAGGTGCTTGAGAGGTGGTTCTTCGTGATGGTGGAAAATGTGAGCATATAAACTTACTGTCACATTTATCATAAGCATCTCTCCATTAAGTATGTGTAATGTAAGAATTAATTTACAACAAACCTTTCTTCTGATCCTCTGGGCATCGTATCGAATTTGTGTAAACTCCTTCAGGCCAAAGGAACCGCCAACTATGAGCAACTGAAATAAACATTGAAAGCACATCCGGTTAGTTCATTTAATCCCGAGTACTTTGGTTGCTGATGTTCGGGCACTGCAGAGCACTACAACAGAGGCTGGAGGGAGTTTCTCCTGAATAATGTGGACATGACATCACAGTAACACGAGTTATCATTTGAGCATTAATCATCTACGAATACGTTTGTTGAGAAAACACCTCTCTAACAGACTTTCACCAAAATTGTCAAATCTGGACTAGATTAACCCAGAGAAGCTAAAGACCATTTAAAACACAGTTTCAGATTTATGAAATCTTCACTCTCTTTGTGAAAACACAAAAAGGGGCGATTTCACTGCTTTGTTCACATTCAGACTGAATCAGACCAGGTCTGCAATGAATTTCTAGCCACAAGAGGACACATTGTTGTGGCAATACTATATATATAACTTTGACGAATAGAATAAAGGTTTTATAAATCTGAAACTGTTTTAAACAGTCTTTAGCTTCTCTGGATTTGACAAGTCAAAGTATAGTGTTTTTAGTATCTAGATCTGTTGCGGTCTAGATGGGGGGAAAAAAAGGCACTGAAATCGTCCTTTTTGTGTTTTCACAAAGTTTTCATAAATCTGAAACTGTGTTTTCAACAGTCTTGGGGCTCTCTGGGTTAATCTAGTCCAGGTCTGACAAGTCTGAGTATGGTGGTTATTGATCTAGACCTGATCCAATATGGTCTGGTTGGAGAAAATGTGAAATCGCCATTTTTGTGTTTTCGCAAATAGAATAAAGGTCTAACAAATCTAAAAACCTTTATTCTATTAAAACAGTTACTGGAGTCGACTTGTTAACCAAGTGTAAATGTGGGGGTTTAAGCTAGACCTGGTCCACTGTTGTCTGGATGTAGAAAACAGTTTTTTTAGCTTTCATAAATAAAATAAAGGTTTCATAAATCTGAAAGTGGCGTCGTGCAGGGCTGTTGTCAGTTTTAGTTGAGAGTAAGTTACCTTAATAAACTGACAACTGAGTGTATGAATAAAATCCCTGTTGCTTTGCAGCAATTGAATGAGCACAAGTTAAGTTTACAGTGAATGGCAGTCTGTGTCGAGACATAGAGAACTTTAACCTTCATTTTGTCCAACATCTTGTTATTTCTGAAGAGTGTACAATAACCAGCACCAGTGGGTAAACACACAAGCATAACAGTACACTGAGTATCCTCATATTCCCCATCCCTTCCCTCCACTCCCATTCGCAGTGGTAGACAAAAAACAAAATCATGCTCAATCATACTTAAATATATTTTCTGAAACCGCACTTTATATACCTTAGTTTACCTCTTATATATCCGGAAGGTACACTAAAGCCGTGTTAAACTCAAACTACTTAAATTGTGTTAGGAGTTATATTCAAGATGTGCTTAAATATAATGTATTATTAGGCTACTATCACTATTATTACTATTGATGTGTTCTTGGATGCTTTTGCCTATCAAAACGGTACACTTTTAATAGATTTATTAAAGTACAGTTTCATAAAAATCTCAGGTGTGTACTTAAATTACACTTACAGCATGTCAATGACCACCATAATACACTGTATATGTAGTGAAGCACCAAAGATACACGGCAGGTATCCCGTCAGAAGAGCACATATGTGTAGAAATATACCTTTAACACACTTATCATACCAACAGTTTACTTTTAGTATAGAAAATATACTTGTTTTTGACACAACTTGAGGTTGTGTATGAGAACTTTACCCTTTAGCACACACTCTTGTACTTCAGCAACAACACAAATCATGCTTTGAAACAGCTTTAAAAATGAGAGTGAGAGAAATTTGACTTTAATATCAACAGTAAGCTGATAAAATAATAGATTGTGTGTGTGTGTGTGTGTGTGTATATATATATATATATATATATATATATATATATATATATATATGGTCTATGGATAAAATAAGTCGCTTTGACGTTTGACAGCAGTGTTATGTATCATCAAACTGCTAACTTGCTAGCTAAAGTGTTAGCTAACAGGCTAATTAACGCTTATTAAATACGTTCAAACGTACCATAAAAGTTACTTACAAACATAGGGACTCCATATTTCACCGTTTTGTTTCTCTGCAGCGCCTTTAAGTTAAACATGACTCTTCTTTCCTGCTACAAGTCCATTTAACTGATGCAAACACCGAGCAGGTCACAGCTGGGACGCGTTTCCTGAATGAGTCCGACGCACTACATTGTCCGTGTAGTTGTGAGGACACGGTGAAGGTTCCTGTGTGTGTCCGTCTCGGTGGGAAATGCTTTTTTTTTTGTTTTTTTTTTAATGTCGAGACAAAAAAAGTTGTTAAACGTTGCAGTGTTACTAAAAGGATTTATCCTCGTGATATTTTGATAAATTTTTAACTGTAGTGTACTGACAGGTTTTGTATAAGAGCAGTAGGTACTCAGTCTCTTTCACACAATCACACCCTTAACCTTCCACATTGGTGTGTTTGCATGTTTTACTACGAGCACATACATCTTTTAACATGACATACAACATTTGTAATGTTTTCCTACCATCTCTGCAGCCGCTGGTTTCAGGTCACACTCCCTGCAGGTGTGCTTAATTCACCTGATTAGTGCTTTACACAGCACTTTGTGGGCACGTGCTGTGCTTGAATGACACCTTTTAGGGTGGAACCAAAGCTGGAAAAGGCCTCTGGACCCCTGACCCAGGGGCCCCCGAATTCTCCAGGTTCACTATGTGGCAGTTAATTTGTCTTAATTAATTCAAAAGGTGTTTGTTGATATTGTCTGCACCACTAAATCACAACATAAACTGAAATAATATGGGCCTTATAACATAACATCTTGAGACCTCATTTTGTTGAGGGACCCCAAGTTAAAGTCTAGTTTTAAGGCCTTTATTGTTTTAGTATACAGTATGTTGTGCATTTTACTAAATAAATTGTGATTAATCAGGTAACCACAAACTAATCAGAATTTATCTCAAACGCATACACACACAGAGAGGAGATATGGGGGGCTCAGTAGGGGCCCACAGGTTTGGTAGGACAACTTATAGTAAAAGGAGTTTGATGACCTTAAATAATTCCTAATATTGGTCCAACTTTCAGAGGTCTAATAAGCTATTAACAGATAACACCTGTGTGGGTGTAGAGGGCCTTTCAGTAACTTATAGTGAAACTCACTGGGCCTTTTTCACTGAAGACATTTTGACATGTCACAGTAGGAAAAGCACAAGTGTAAGTAATAAAATTAATGAAGGCTGAATTACATTTAGCAGCTAACTGTCATGGCTTACTGGGACACTTAAATTAATTTTTTTTTAAAAACAGTAACACCTCTTGAGATAGTGTAAGTGTAGGTAATCAATACATGTTCAGTAAGTAATTTTTTGTGACTTCACAGTGAAATAGTTACATTTAACCACAGGCATCATTGTTAACATCAATAAAGGTGGCATTACATTTACCAGTTCCAGGACCCTACTGTACTGTATGTGCACACTAGCTCACTGTATGGATTATTGGTATGGAGCCATCACTAATGGCATTGATTACACCTGCTTTTCTGCTATCACAAGTTAAAATGTCTGCTGTGAATATATCTACACTGCAGATGAAATAATGGATTAATATTATTATCATTACCACACAGATAGCTTACACAAGCAAAAACTGGCATCGTGTTCGCTGTAGAGGACTTCCTTAAAGGATAAGGTCATGCTTCTGTCTTACAGTAAAACAATAGCAAGGTGCAAATGTGAATATTTAAACAGGTTTTGCTTTGCTTAAAAGATCAACTTGTATAATGTGCTTTCAATGTAATCAAGTGATTATCTTACACAGTTTTTTAGTATAAAATTTAACTATGTTTATATCCAAGATTTTCGATATACCCTACTGAAATTCGAAAATAAACAGCTGTCTGTGAGACAGTTAACCAAAGTCTAAAAAACTGAGGTATGGTTTAGAAAATGAAATGGTCAAACATGGAAAGTAATGTTACTGTAAGTGTTTGACCTGCATAAAATAGAAAAAAAACCTGCAAAAACACTGGTATGTTAACACCTAATCCTGACTCACCATAATCATTATCCTAAACTCCTGAAATGAAAGTCCTCATCTGACACACACACACACACACACA
>NTHP01000369.1:310938-326059 GCA_003416845.1 Oplegnathus fasciatus | reverse complement strand
CACACACACACACACACACACACCAGTATCCTCACGGTCCCAGTTTCCTCAAGTCCACATCTCTTCTTCATGCAGGTAATCACTAACTTTATGTGGCAGTATTTAATCCACCATAATCATTTGAATGAGTGTGGGTCCTGTTCTTCCTGCTGGGGCATATGGATATATACATGCAGTTTTGATATTTACATTTTTCTAGCATAACTGTCATAAGTTGCTCTGGATCAGAGAATCGGCTAAATGCACAAACTGTCAAGGTAAATCCATTAAAACCACCAGTGATCCCTGTAGCAAACAGAGAATAAGAAGAGAAAGTATAGCAATTTTTCTTTATTACAATTTTTGTCTCTTATTTTCAATCAGGTGAAGAAAAATACCTTTTTTTGTTCAGTATAATAAAATATGTTAACTTTATTCATTTTATGAAGAAAAACAATGACAACAAGAAAATAAAAACAGAAACAAACATTTTTCTCTCTCCCTCTTTGTAAACCTGGAGAGCTGCTGCATTGCGTGGGAAGCAAATACAACGGAGACAGAGTGTGAGGGAGCAGTGGAGAGGCTGGAGAGGTGGGAGGAGGAGGAGGAGGAGGAGGAGACAGAGGATAATGACAAAAAGATAAGGCCAGAGACATACAAAAAATGAGCGTAGTAGGATAGGAGTGTGGTGAAGGGGCAGTCGGAGGACGTGGCGGTGATCAGAGCAGGTAGGCTGGTGGTCCCGAGTCAGGACGACTGACAGAGTGTTCAGAGGTCGCTCTCTCCGTACAGAGCAGTAGAGAACGACATGTAGTCGAGGGCTCCGGGCACGCCGTCGGGGCCGGTGTAGGGGGCCATGCGGGCCATGCAGTACTCCGCCTGGTCTGGAGGCAGCTCCCGGCGCAGCTCGTCGGGTAAAATGTAGTTCTGTCGAGAATGAGTAAAAATAAAATGACATTTTTTATGTTAGAATAGCAGCTGCAAGCTATCAATACATTCTCTACTCAGAAGTAGGCGATGGTGAGAAAATGAGCTTAATATAAAGACTGTCTGGATTTTGAATATTTTTAAATATTTGAATATTTTTCATATTATCACTGAATTAAAAAGACTGTGATTTGAAAGTGTTGTTACTATTGCCGATCCCACTCAGAATCAACAACCACCTCTGCAGCGCAATGTAGCCTTTAGCCACTTTCAGCTCATTTTTTGGTTTGCTGGCCTATTAAGTCAAGCCAATAGTAGAAATGATGAGTGCTGGAATAAATGAGTGGTGGTCTGCAGCTGGCAGACCAAATTCAACAGGTAAGAAGGAAAAGAAGTCCAATGAGATGTCCATGTTGCTCCATTTCTGTTGGATGTGTAAGTAACATCAAGAAAGTATTATTGGGGTCTTAGTTCTGCTCTGTAGCGGTGAGAAATAACATTTTGTAGCTTTAACTGACTTAATGAATAGTTGCTAGCTGAAGAGTTTTCTGGTTTCCGGTCTAGATTTAAACAGACTACTCAAAAACATCTTTAAAACAGCATTAACTGACTTTTGGCCGTGGAAACAAGATGTAAACACCTGTAAGCAAACAGTTGCTTATTTGCACATCCAGCGGATAAGGAGCAACATCAGCATTCTTTTAGAGTCGTGTTTCTGGCCACCTCATGATTAAGTCCAATACTCACTTTCCTTTTAGTTCTGTTTTGGTCTGCTCCCGAGGGAAATATCTGTCTCTTTAGATGCTAAATGCTCCACTATGTTCACCTGCTAGTAGCTAACTTTTGTCTGTCTGCCGTTCGGGGCTGAGCAGGTATTGTTCAGTGGGTTTATCTGAGTTTTTAAGCTGCCTGTTATGGCTAAAAATGACACTGATGAGAGCAGTGAGAGTGAACCAAAACAAGAAAGTTGGCTGGAAAAACAAAACATTGAGCTGAAAGATGCTAAAAAGCTCTGCAGAGCTGAAGGGAACTGCAGAGTCAAGTGATACTTCTTACTACAATCTACTCCTTTCACATAAAAGTAGTAATGCGATCCGTTGTTAATATAAAAATACTGATTAAAGCAGCTTTAAATGTGCTGCCTAGTTGTTTAGAGTCTTTCTGTATTTTTTTTTAATTCATATCTTTGTTTCTTTTCTGCTCCCCTTAAAGTGTATCAAATATTCATCTTTTGGACAAATGGAGCTTAATCTACAACGGGAATTTCTACTCTGCTTCACTGTTACTCTTCTTTGATTATACTACAACACAACGCTGTACCTTATCCCCTGCCAGCACTTTGAAGGAGGCCATGACTTGGTCGGCAGTGTCTGTGTCGGCCGTCTCGCGGGACATGAAGTCAATGAAGGCCTGGAAGGTGACGATGCCCATCCGGTTGGGATCCACTATGCTCATGATGCGGGAGAACTCGTTCTCACCCTGGTGGCAACAGAGAGGAACTATGAAGCTCTGTCGCCGTGGTGACAGTCCCCACGGCAACACACTAAAAACACAGCAAATGACAGATATTCTGCATACAGAGCTATAACTTGGGATAACTTATTTGGTTCATTGTTTAGCACAAATACAACACAAGTACGTTTTAAATTAATCTGAGGTACTGTTGAGTGAAAATCTTTCATTTGCATCACCATAAATTCTAATACATTCCTTTAATGGAACTCTATGGAAAATAAACCTTTTTTTTTAATCTAAAAAAAGATATACAAACATTAAAAAAAGAGCAAATTTAAGCTTACATGAATCCATTACCATTTCCAACTGGTGTCGTTAAACACACACAAACAAATTTTCATACTTGAAGAGTGCTCATGGCTTTACCAGGTTGTAGCCAATGGAGATAAGGCAGGTTTTGAAGTCTTCAGCATCCATGATTCCTGTTTTCTTCTACAAGGTCAGCGATGGACAAACGAAACCAGGAGGAGAAGAAAGATATAGAGAGGCAGGGATAGTGGAGGGAAATCATTGGAAGAGTAAAGGATGAACAAAGAGCAGAATTAAGGAAGAAAGCCGCAACAATCCACGATGTGGATGTTGCGAGGTTTGGGAAATCACATGGGAAATTTAGACAGGAGGGATAAGCAGGAAAGGTGGGAATAGAGAGAGAATAGCAGGAAGAATAGAAATACAAGGGGGAAGAAGTACAAAAGGAAAAAAAAAAGAAACCAGTTAAACCTCTCACAGCGGGGGTGTGGCTGCGATTAAGTACCTGTGCATCGTTGGCGATATCGAAGCCCAGGCTGATCAGGCAGGCCTTGAACTCCTCCGCGCCCAGAGTGCCCGAGTGGTCCTGGGGTGTGGGAGGCCAGTGCCAGGCGAGGCGTCGGGGGCCACAGGCCATGCAGCAACACATACAGCGGTGTCAGTGACGGTGAAGGGGTGGATGGGGTGGGACGGGGAGGTGGGTGAGGTGGTGTTGGAGGAGGGTGGAGGGAGTGCACCATGCACGGGAGGGGGAAAGGAGGTGAGGGGGGGTGAAGGGAGAGGGCCATGCACGAGATAGAAAACAGAGAACACAGTGCATATTCATTAGGATCTGGCAGGTGAACACACGGTGGCAGCAGTGCTGCCATGCTGGGCGAGGGCATTCAGAGGCGTTAATGTGCAGTGGGGCAGGCAGACTACAGGGCCTTGTGGTGAGGTTATTCATATCGCTGATGGCACATGTACTTGACATCACAAAATACACTTTGCTTTTAGATGCAAAAGTATCTCTTTACCTTTTCTGTACAGCATCAAAGCAAAATGCTTCATCAAACACAACATTTAAAATCACATTCATTTTCCCATAAACTCATGTAACATGAATATAAATACACAGACTTGAGCTGCAACGATAATTATAATTTTCTCATTAATCTATGAGTTGTTGGCCTCTATGATGTCAGCAAATAGCAAATGCCCATCTTAAAATGTCTCATTTTGTCTGACCAACAGTCCAGCCCTCAAACATATTCACTTTGATATCATAGAAGACTGAAAGGAAATTAAAAAATTAAAAATTCACACATGAGAAGCTGAAACCAGTGAATTTTTTTTTGCCATTTCTGCTTAAAAAATAACTTAAATGACAATTGGATTATCAAAACAGCTGGCAATTAATTTTCTACGGATCGATGAACCGATTAAGCAACTAATCTTTTCAGCTCTACTAATGTACTATTTATTTTCACATTGGATTCATTTGTTTATTATTCAATTACTTGTTTAGTCTATGAAATGTGAGAAAATAGTGAAAAACATCTATCCTGATTCCCTAGAAGCCAAGACGACGTGTTCAAATAGCTTGTTTTGTCAAACCAAAAGTGCAAAACCCAAAGATATTTAACTTGCACCAATGTAACACGTAGAAAACAACATTCGAGAAGCTAAAATCAGTTCGTTTGACATATTTGCTTGATAAATGACTCAAAATTGTTGATTTATTTTCTATTGATGGACTAACTGCTTAATTGACTAATTGGCACAGACTTCCACAGACTACAAAGTTATACAATACGGACTAAATCTTCTCCATCAAACTGAAGTCAAACTGAAAAAATGACTCCTTTTTTCGAATGCATTAGATTAACGGTGGTGCTGTGGCTCGATACGCCTTTCCTTCACACCTACCAACAAATGTCAACTGAAAGCTTTGAAGTCAGAGGCTTAATCCTCATGAAATATGAAACAAAAGCACCAAGTTCAGGTCAACAGTTGGTTTCCTGTGGGCTCCAATCCTCAACCTCAGGTATTGATTAACAATGGGACAGCTCTGGAAAAATGCATGAGGTAATGGTGGAGTCAGCAGGAGAGCTGGGGTGAGGAGGAGGAGGAGGAGTAGGAGAGGGAGCTAAATAAAAACTCATCCATAATTGGTGCTGTTCCTGACACATTGAGCCCCAGTGTAAACACTAAGTTCTGGAGGTAGGAGGGGGGGGGGGCAAAGAAAGCAGGTTTTATAGAAACAGCCTTCAATGGAAAGATATTTTGTAGCTACCTGTCATGTGAACTAGACTCAGTTTCCATTCTACCTGCTCTGTATTTGATTTAACGCAGACATTGTTCACAATAAAAGGATTCAGCTGCTGCATGAGGCTGATTCTGGCTGCCATTTCCCTTGATATCTCTGAAAGCCACAGAGCTTTTAAAGATGAATGCTATGTCGCTGAATGGTAAGTCCCTTTTCAACCAAGCGGTAAGGTCAATACACAGCCTGATGCATTTCACACACAAACTGCACTGCACACTCTGCACTCTAAATGATCTCTGGTTAAAGGATCGTTAAAGGATTGCTGTTAGCCACACCTCGGGCAGCATGACACGACGTGACCGGTCTCGAACCCAGAGATGATTTATTCTCACCTTAACTTCTTTGCTTTGTTGATGCGGTCTAAATACATAAAAGACAAACGCGTGACTCCAGAAATGGTTACATCCATCTTTAAAGCAGTAGTTCGACATTTTGGGAAATACACTCATTCCTTGCTGAGAGTTAGATGAGAAGATTAATACCACTCTCATGTCTGTATGATAAATATTAATCTAGAGCCAACAGTTAAAGAAAGCGAATAAACATATTTCCCAAACGTCAAACTATTCCTTTAACAACACAAAAATCTTTATGTTCCTATTCCAATCTCAACATATGTATTGGCCACAAACCAAATCCAAACAGCTGACCGTAAATGAGCAGCATACCACCAACAGCACAACAACTTCTCGCCTTTGCATCTGCACCGTGACTCAGTGCAAGTACTGACCCTGTCAAAGTGGTTGAAGGAAGCCCGGAACTCATTCAGCTGGTCCTGGCTGATGCCCTTGGCGTCTCGCGTCAAGATCTGGTTCTCGATTTCATTGATGGTGCGGGCGATGGTGGTGAGTAGCTGCTCCCAGCCCACGCGGATGTGCTGCAGAGGAAGGAGAGACACAAAGGCAGTGGAAGTTTAAGGAAGGGTAAGGAAGAGACAGATAGTAAGAGTCTCAGAGGCATTAGTTTTAGCTTGGCTGCGGTTGTAAATAAAATGTTTGTTTTAACCTGCATGGAAGATAATATGACTGGGATTTTACTGCATTAGGACAATGCAGAAATCTGACTTTTAACAGTGTCAAATGGTGGCTGACATTTTAAGACATTTTAATTTGAATGCATTCATTATAAACAAACTGGTCTCTGGCTGTTCTCATGTTGTGTCACTGTGCACTTTGACTGTCAGCAAAATAAAGAAAATGATGACATCTATCAGCCTTACACTAGCCTGTCAAAGCATGTATAAACCAGTAACATCTAAACCAGCTAGTTATTCACCAGGACGAAGCTGGAAACAGATATATATATATAAAATCACACATTGTGTCCAGGGAGAAAATGAACCACAACAGAAAGGGTGCAGCAAAACAGAGATGCAGAAAAAAAAAGATATTATTTGCATAAACACATCAACAAATTTGGCATTTACACTTCAAATCTGCTCTTGTCTCTTTAACGAGGGCTTTGCACAGAAGTCGATTCTAGACACACACCTACATAATAGCTTTGAAAATGGGTCAGTTGATGTGCAGAATTTCAATAACAAGATTCATATAAATTATTTTGGCCAGTAAAAATAATTCTTGGCAGGCAGGGGGTTTTAGTTTTTCAGCACTTGGCTGATGAGCCAGAAAGTTAATTATGAACAGTGTAGAGATTGGATGGTAAACAGCAATGTCAGGAAAGTTCAGTATTAAGCTCTCCAAGACTTTCCTGTGGTCGTCTAAACACCCAGTGCTTTGTTCTTTGTGACAAACCACAGCCATCTGACACCAGCACAACACAACAATGAATAAAAAGTGTTTGCAGTGTCCAGTCAGGTAAGATGAGTTTGTCAAACAGACCAATTTCAGTGGGAAGTGAGAGCAGAAACACTTATTGGATGTTAGCTGGATGAAGCAGAAATCTCAGTCTTTTCTTCGTCATGTTTGGTGGTTTAAAGATTGGCTTCAGGTCTTACCTCCATGGTGTAGTTGGTGTGCTTGTTGTCAAAGATGAGAGCTTCCTGAATGAGCTGGTGGTCTCCCTCCAGCTGGTCGATCTTTGGCTTGTAGTTGACGATGCTCTTCTCATACTGGCGTAGGTGTGTCAGCTGGTCCTCCAGGGTGCCGTGCATCTCGATCGAGATGCGGCCGATTTCCTGCAGAAATAACACACAGGTTATGACATCCTTTAATAAGAATAAGTGTAATAAATAAATAAAAATCACCATTTCTGCCTGGCATTTAACTCCTTGCCCCACAATACCCTGTCATACAGATATACTTAACATAATAAATGAGGTATTTTACTTGAACACTATTAAGCTGAACAGCCTTGTTTTCACATCGACCACCCTGCATTTTCCATGTATCGAGTCTGGGTTTAAAAGAATTTCATACACAAATGAGAAATAAGTGTCCACATGAGAGAAACATTAACATCACATAGAGTCAGAAAGTTTTACCATTTCTTATTCTAAACATTGTGGTTAAGAAATACTTCACAGGAATGGGCTGGTAAGTGATTAAACTTCACTGGTAAATGCACTGAAAATTTCACTGAAACTACCTAGACAAACTAAATTACACACAGGCTGTACTGACTCATTCTGAACTTGTAAAGTGGTCATTTGACTGTCGCCACCGCTCACACTGACCTCCATCTTGGTCTGGATCCAGGGCCCGATGACATTGGCCTGGTTGGCAAACTGTCGGCGCAGACGCTCGTTGTTCTGCTGCCGGGCGTGTTCCTCAATCAGAGCCTGGTCGCGCTGAGGCACCAGCTGCCTGACCTACAGCAGGCGGGAGCGTCACGGAAAACCCAAATGTGTTAATACAAGTTAAAGTGATTTTAATGAAGAGGGGAATGAAACTTAGAATAGACAGAGGACATTTTATTTTGTTTCTATTGTTCTACAGTGATGATGAACCCATACTGTATGTCTTAAAAATAAAAATAAATTATCTCTTTGACTAAAAAGGATCTTGCCCATTTTCTAAAAATAAAAACAAAACTCTCGTGCCATTATGTTTCGGGCTGGCAGTAACAGGTTTTACTGTAGCAGCCAGGCTCATTTTATGTAACTGTAGGAGCCCACATAGATCAGAGAGTGCAGAGCAACTTAAACTTTGAGAATGTAAAATATATGTTTGTATTTTTGATTTTTGAATGTTGTACAATGTCAAAATGGTAAAATGTCTCAGGACTTGTATTCTGTGTTAATGCCTCAGCCAAAACTTAATTTTACATTTTCATTTTAACCAAAATCTCCCATGAAGAGTCTTTCTGGCCTGGGGTTAAGTTTGACCGATGGATAATGGAAGCTATTTTTAAAAATCTGGGCTGGGAAATGTTATGAAAAATATTTGGCGCTTTCTAAATCCCACTGCCATCAAGATGCCCTGTGACTGTACTGTGCAGATGTGAAACTGCTGGATTAGATCTTCTTCTGATAAATAGAGATTTTAAAAAACATCTTGAAGTGTGTATTTCCTTGATCATGATTGACTTGTATTACCTTGTCCCATTTGGCGTTAATCTCCTGTGGGTTGATGGTGGTGTAGGGGTTGGTGCCAGCCATATTCACATGATAGGTCTGCACAATCTTGGCGATCTCATTGTGGATGCCCAGGATGGCCTGGCGCTCTTTGTCGGCCTCTGGCAGCGTGGCTTTGAACTGCTCGTGGGCTGTGCTTAATCCCTGAGACACAACACACAAACACATAAAATGAATATCTAAACCACAAAAACGACAATAAAGACTTTCAAAAAATCACATTACATCTAAAAGAGAAATTTACTTCCTCTGCCTTCGTAACTTAAACAGCTTTTTGAAAACATTTGATAGAACATGTGGTTGAGACAGTCTGGTTTGCTCTTAACATCCCAGTGACAGTGAGTGAACTAGTTCATTTATTTAAAAACCACAAGGACAACCAATCTCAGTATAGTAACATACATCAAAGACAGAAATGATAATATACAGTAGTGATAACGTGCTCAGGTAATAATCTACTTTTTTCTAAATACTATACCTTTATTCAGGAGATTTTGGAAAAGAGACACATATAGTATTAGCTTACAGCCAGCAACCAGTTAGCTTAGCTTAGCATAAACTGGCAACAAGGGGAAATAAATCCTGGCTCTGTCCAAAGGTGAAAAAATCTGCCTACCAGCACTTCTAAATTAATTATGTTATATCACAAAATGTAAAAGCAACAAATTGTGTTTTTTACAGGGGGTTTTGCCAGACTTTTTCTGGACTGGGTGCAGTGACATAACTTCCTTCCTGCCGTAAACCACAAACTTGTTGTTTTTTACACTTTGTATGAATAAAACGAAGGGATATAACAATTAATCAGTGAGCTAGAGGGCTGGTATAAAGATTTTACCTTTGGACAGAGCCAGGCTAGTTGTTTCCCCTTGTTTCCAGTCTTTATGCTAAGCTAAGCTAGCAGGCTGTAGCCTTACATTTACCAGACAGACATGAGAGTGGCATCATCGCCTTCTCACCTAACTCTTTGCAAGAAATCAAATAAACATATTTCCCAAAATGTTGACATTGTGCTGCTGTTCACATGCTGCATGTTACCTCTTTTATTGTTTAAAGGGCAAATAAAGTCTCCGCTATCCTGCTCACCTGGATTTCTTCGATGGTGTGGACGATAAAGGTATCCTGCAGGTCCTCCATGGCGCCCTCCATCCAGTTGTTGAATGGAGCCGCTCTTTTGGCAAACTCAAGGTACAGTTGGTCAATGGTTTCAAGCAGCTTCTCAGTTCTCTGTTGAGTATAAAAAACAAGGTTACCACACAAATTCACAGGCTTTTTATTGACCTTCAAAGTCTTGTTGGGTGAAATTCACAGAGGCTTCATTTTATTCATGATCTTCCAGAGAGCTGGGGTATATAGATGGATTTGGGGGTCATATTTTTACAAATAGAAAAATCTCAAATCTCCAAACTTTAAAGGATTTTCAAGGCCAGCGGGAATCCTGAAAATCAAATAGTCTCTTCACAGCCTCTCACTGTGAAGGAGAACACTTTCATGTCTAAATGTGTAATTATTTCTGCTCTAACCAGCACCAAGAAGGACAGAGGGAACGTAAAAACAGGGATAACACAGGGAGTGACTTTAGAAGTTAGAAATTAACTCGTTTATTTTTAATTCTCTTATCCCAGAGTCTCGTCTCACCTGCAAAGCCTCGCTGCGTTTCTGGGTCAGAGCTCCCAGCAGGTCCCACTGGTCACAAATCCGCTGGCAGCGAGCGTTTACTTTGGGGGAGTCGTAGTAGTCCAGCTCACTGGAGCACAAACAGACGAGGGAACAAGAGATTCATTATAATTATCTGCATCACAGTGGTTTTCATTTGCATTATCTACTTCAGCTGTTATTCATTTGGTTGCTTTTTAGCATCGTCTTTCTTAGATGCACTTTAATGCCTCTCTGATCCTGCTGTGTTTGTTTTTTGTCTTTTTGATGGTGTGAAATGTTCTTTGAGTCTCTCGTTAGGTTTGTGTTTCTTTTTTTCTGCTCACTTTTTCACAGTTTCATCATTCACGTCTGAACCCAAGTTCGAGAGAGCGACTTTTGATGTTTACGATGAAAATTCTGAAAAAAATTAATAACTTAAAACCATTTGAGAGCACCACAAACAATAACACAAAGTGAGACAGAGAGATGATCAAAGCAACCGTGGAAGAACAGGGTCACTGAAAATGAAAAGACAAATAAATATGTGTTTCTGAATCAACTGAATGTGCTGGATGTAGTGCCAACTCTTTCAAGCAACCCTCAACCTATCCTCCTCTATTTTATCCTTTATTGATCAATAGGATAGCAGTGCAATCTTTTTACCATCAACTCCGGCTCTTGTTTATCATCTCTTACTTTAACTCCTGTGCGATGGCTGCGATCTGCTCCACGCGGTCCTGATGTGCAGCCAGGTCGCTCTCAAAGGCCTCGTGTTTCTTCAGCAGGGCCTTGATTTCTGACAGAGAGGCCGTCTCGTAGTCACGCTTCTGCAGCATTTCCTCCTTACCTGCAGGGGGAGACGCAGACAATGTACCAGTTAAGCTAAGATAAAAAAAACTCATGAAACTCAAATCTATCAACAGTGACATTTGTCTGTTTTGAATGCTTGTTAAGTGATACTAAAACAAAGGACAATTACATGTTGCATTTTACACAAGCCAACATCCCAAAAATGTTTACAGGCTGTAATTTCCATTCTACTTTGTTGTGGCCTTTAACGGGCAGCTTGAGGCATACGAGACTAAAACACAGGAGCTGCTGGATCTTTATATTCAGACAGTGAGTATTTCCCAGCTCCTTTCACACACACACTCAGTACCTTCAGTCCAAGCTTCGTGGATGGCTGCTTTCTGGCGGAATTTCTCCGCCAGGTGGTCGAGTCTTTCCAGCCTGCGAATCTCATTGAGGAGCCACTCTTCATAGCCCTTCTCTGCTCCCTCTAGATTTCCCCACGCATTGTTGATGTCCTGTACGGGCCAAAGGAGGATACTTGAGAATGAATTCTTACAAACTTGAGATTGGCATCATGTAAATTAGGCTACGACTATTGTTCTGTTCTAAAATCTGTTCTGTGAGCGAAACAAAACAAAAACCCTTCCTGTTGGTGGTTTTTCTGTGTGCTCTGATTTTATTTTCTAAGATTTTTTGGCCACTTGGGGGCAGCAGAAACAAGCTGTGTACACAACTTTGATATATCATCACCTGTTAAGCTGATATGGTGAACTTACGCCACATAGAGCTGAGGGGAACTGCAGTCAGGTGATTTTTTTTTTTAATTTCACATGGATCTGAGTCATTTGATCCATTGTTAATATTAAATTGGATGGAAGTTACAAAAAAATATCTGCAAATAGTACGTTTTGCTCATGTTTTCAGACATATGATCGTGCAATTGTGAAACAGCTGTGATCATATATTTGTAAATTAAAATATTAGAGCACAGAAAGGGAACTATATACAATTTCAGGTGTTAGTTAACAGGGTTTGGAGTTGCACTGCACCAACAGTCTGTTGGCCACATCTTCTCCATCTTCATCTATAAAGGTAACGATACTCTAGGCCATATTTGGGCTGTACTGTAGATGGACATTTCAAAGCATACAAGCAATCAAGTGAGACACGGGTTAAAAATGGGTTCAAATGTTCCCTGGCATCATGTGCTACATGATTCATGTAAGCTTAGGTAAGTCTTTGGCTGCTGATGCCCATCAAAGATGCAGAAAAGTTTCACAGTCATGCACAGAGGAGGTTTGGATCTCAAACTTTTTGTGAATTTAGTGTGTGAGTTTGTACTTTCACGAGTTGCTGTGACCTACCGAGACCATCTTTCCCTCTGAGGGCATGAAGGCGGGCCTGTTGCTGAGCCTCAGCTTGGTCTGCAGGGTGTTGAAGTTGATCTCCAGCTGGCACTTCTCCTGCACTTTGGGCGGCTTGTGGAGGCGGCGGTAATCTCTGAAGTCCTCCAGCTTCTGCTGCATGGCCTGCATGGTGTTCTCGGGCAAGCGGTTCTCCAGCCAGGGGATGGTGCGACGGATCCACTCCAACAGCTGGGGTGTTGATGGTGGTGGTGTGTGGGCAAGTGTGTGTGGAAGGGTTAGAATAAGAGAAAGGGGATGGAGGAGAAACAAGTACCATTCAAGGGAAAGAAAATGGAGACGCAAAAGAAAACCATGCAAATAAAAGGAGAAGGGAAATAAATGAGGTATAGTGGATGTAATTTATGTGTGTCGGCAAAAGAAGAATACAGATTGAGATAATAGGTTAGCTGATTGGTTCGTTGTTCATTTCTTACAACCAAATGTAACGCTAAGAACATTTTCAGTCTGATATAAAGGACCATACCCATGTTTTTGCATGTTTTATGCCATTTAGTACAATTAGTGTGTTATTTTCAGTGCTGCTGACAATTTTCCGTAGCAAAACATAACTTTTCAGAACCAACAGCTACCTTCAAACTACTATAGCCTGACTGAATTTTTGAGACTGATACCAATACTAATATTTAGGAGTTTTAAAAATAAAGATATATTGGCTAATTTTAATTGTTTTGCATAAACACATTTTTGATGAAGATCCCTTATATTTAATTTTTATATAAGAATTGTGACTAAATACTGAAAAAACACAATCACAATTTCCTAAAACCCAACCTAATGTGTGTCTTGTTTCGTTCAACCAAAAGTTCAAAAACCCAAAGATATTCAGTTTTTAATCACATAAGACAAACAAAAAGCAGCAAATCCTCATATTTGAGAAGCTGAAACCATTAACTGTTTGTTATTTTTACTTCATAAATCACTTAAATGATTAATCAATTACCAAAATAGTTGCTGTTAATCTAAGTTAAATCAAAGGCTTCCCTCGATGCAAAAAAATAGCCTTAATCAATCTAAAAATGTATTCTTTGGAAAATTATTTGATTTAAAGGTATTTGCAGTTTGTTGTAAATGAGCTAAAACAGGCAAAAACATGGTTTTTATAAAGAATACTAGTAAGACACTTTTCTATGCTTAAGCCTCAAACCAACAGTGTTTTCCTGGCTGCCTTTTTTATCTTGATCAACCCTGTTTGTGGTCCTGACCCTGCACCTGTATGGAGCACAGACACCCCCGGGAGCTGGGAGGCGAGGGAGCGGCTTAAAAAGGAGAACAGGGAGATAGAAGGGTAGAGGAGGTGCAGGACAATTATAGGAAAATCGGGGTGTGCTCACATCACTGGCCAGCTTCTCATAGTCCTCCATCAGCTGCTCATTCTCTTGGTTGACAGCCAGCACCTTGCAGATCCTGTTGGCCGCTGTCTCCGCCTGGATGACGAGGACGAGGGGAGAAACAGTGTGAGACCAGCAGAGTGGAGAGGAAGCACTTTTTGAGCTTTGGTGGTATTCGGTCATGTATACCGTACAACGGATGTATATTTGGTCTGAGCTCTATGAAGTTAAAGTGACATATTTTTAGTGGTGGAATGTAACTAAGTACATTTACTCAAGTGCTGTACAATTTTGGAGTACTATATGTGTAGTTTGCTTAAATTTTTTCCATTTTCAGCTACTTTATACTTCTACTCCACTACATTTCAGAGGGAAATAAATATTGTACTTTTTACTCCACTACTTTTATATCACAGCTGCATCTAATTACTTAGTATTAGTTACTTTTCATATTAAGATTTTACATTAAAAAACATGTCATGATTTAATAAAATGTTAAGTATCGTTAAAGGTTAAACCAGTGGCTTGTGAGCACTTTGGGCCCCTTGTCACATTTCCGATGACTATGAGTTGTTAGCAGTTCCAACAAAAAAGTTTTCACCTCTAAACTTCTGAGATAGTTCCAGTTAAATAACTTTTTATGGTTCAAAGAAGAAAAAACGATAAAAAAATATTACAAATTTGTGTCACAGACGTGTTTTTTCTTCTTTGCTGCGCAATTAATCATCTCACAACCCCTCAGATTTTACTTGTGATCCTTTGCGGGGGCCTGAACCCTCGGTTGAGAACCACTGGACTAAACACAGCAAAATGCTACTTACACATTGATCCATCAGAATTAACTATCCAATAATGTCATATATAATAATATATCAGTCACAGAGGCCCACGAGTACTTTTACCTTTGACATTTTAAGTGGATTTGGCTGCTAATACTTCTGTACTTTTACTCAGGTAGAATATTTTATGCAGGACATTTATTTGTAAAGGATTATTTTTACATTCACATTTATTTCTGTCACTTAACCGCATACATCCATCTACACTGCCTACACAAGCGCACCATGATTTCCCAAATGAGTCATTTTTGGGGATGAAGCAATGGATCAGCAACAATGCTGCAAGCAAGTACAAACAGGACTACTGTATGATGTTATCTGTCTGATGCTAACTGTCTGGGCTTGTGTGTTGCACTGTGAATGTCACCAAAATGTCCGAGGATTAATAACCTAATGTCTGTTTTCAGCGGGAAGGACTCTGGAGAGTGACAGTGACGACTCCGAGAGCTTTAACAAGGACACATCATATTGTACCTGTCGTCAGGTGTAGGGGCACCTTTCTCTCTGCACCACTGTCTTTTTATAGAACAGCAGTGTACAGTGTGTTATTTTAGCCTCTCAACCTACATACAGAGAGCGGGGGGGGG
>NTHP01000369.1:297879-310616 GCA_003416845.1 Oplegnathus fasciatus | reverse complement strand
GGGGGGGGGGGGGATGGAGAGCGAGGCTCCTGGGAGAATTAAAAAAAGCCCTGTGGGGACAGAGAGGGGCTCATCCATGACACAACACTTCCTTAACATGGCCCGTCAGTCTTCATCACTGGACTGGCAATGCATGAGCGAAGCAGAGTTTCCATGACAACATGTAGTCAGTTAACCCGTTGGGTTCAAGATGAGTAAATGTGATCAGGAAAGCTCACTGAAAACAAGAGCAGAGGATTTGTAGAGAAAGTATAGAGAGAGATTTAAGCAACATGCACAAAGTCTGGAAGATGTGCAGAAATGTAACATATTCATCTATAAAAGTTTCCAGCAGTGTTGAAGGTAAAGTGCCTCAGATAATATCAAAATCGAAAGGAATCCATCTGTGACTGTCATGAATCAACCCAAGCTGCACTATTATTGATTTCCCTCTAAAAGGCTTGACAAGGAAATTAATGGATTTAAAGGCAGCATAACCTCGCAGTGGCGTCCTTTTAGAGAGCGCAGACACACAGTGAGAGAGGCTCGAATCTCCCTCCCACCGCATTTCATAGCTCAGAGACTGGCATCCCACACGGAGGACTGCTTCCAGCCGCCTTTGTCAAAAGATCACGGGGGAAACTTGGCTCGGTCGGAGACATGCTCCGGGAGGCTCCACCAGGAGCGACGGGCGAGCTGCCTTAAAAGGAGAGCCAGGATGTGCAGGTCGTGCTTCTGTGAGCAAATGTTTGCACGCTGGGCCTGTTTACTGACAGCTCTGACAGCCAGGACCTCTTTTATGAATTACTTTGTCCTGACATCAGAGGTAGCAGAGAGAGTACACTGGAAGGATTGATTAAGGCAAAAACTATCTCTAGTTTAATTCTCTCATGTTTAATCACAGAGCTAACCGATCATCTTTCAAAAAGCCAGAAGGTCTTAGAGCAGTTTTCAAGGTTTTTTCAGAATCATGATCAAGTTCTGTCTACAGCATAATAAAAAAAAGAGTTTTGACTCAAACAAAGATGGTCGACATTAGTGACACATCTCCTGGCTTGATTATCAGGTACATTTATCCAGGGCTGTAGCTAGGATTTAAAATGAGTCATGAGTCCTAAAACCCCACCCTCATAAGAATTTTTTGACTAGCCATTGATACATTATGGTTTTTAAAGTTAATATGGAGAATACGTTAGCAAACAGTTGCCCGTTTACACGTCCAGCATATACGGAGCAACATTAGCCTTCATTTGGAGTTGTGTTTCTGTCCAATATATGCTCTCTTTTTAGTTCTCTTTTGGTTTTCACCAACTCCTGAGGGAAATATCCAGCCCTTTAGTTGCTAAATGCTCCACTTTGTTCACCAGCTAGTCGCCAACTGTGTCTGTCTGCAGTTTGGCGCTGGGCAGGTAGTGTACAGTAGGTTTTTAGAGCTTTTTTGCTGAAAACAGCTGCCTGCTGTGGCCAAAAACAACACTATTAGAGCGAAGAGACGAAACCAAAGCAGTAAAGCTGAAAGACGCTGCTGAGCAGCGATGAGAGGAACTGCAGGGTCAGGTGATACTTCGAACTCTGCTCTACGGGCGAACCCTGTCACGTACAAGGAGTCATGCGATCCACTGTTAACAAAAATATTGATTAGAGCAGCTTTAAGGTGACGTTTAATGTAAAGTAAGCTCCTCATTTCCCCTTTCCATCATTGCATTTCAGTGTCAAACTACAGCCAGTTTAATCTTGCACATAATCTTGTCGCAATTTCTTATATCACTTCTTTTGCTCAGAATAAAAATAATATATAGATTAGACTTAAAATATTGATGATAGCCACTTTATCTTTTCAATTGTATTTTTTTGTAAATCTCATCTACAGTACCTACGTGATTGTCTACGAGCCTTCTCCACACTGCCTCCTTATCCGAATCGTGGGTCTAAGGACAGAGGATGTCATATGCTGTGTAGATTGTAAAGCCCCTTGAGGCAAATTGAGGTGATATTAGGCTATATAAATAAAATTGACTTGGATTGACTTGACTGCCAGGTATGTAATCCTGGTAGAAAATCACTTTATTTTTAAAATGTAGTGTTAAACTACCAGAATCAGCTTTAAAACACCCAACATGTGCAATATGTTTGTAATTGTAGAATGTAAACTCTGCCACAGCTCATTAAACCATCCCATATTCCCACAAATATCACCAAGGACATGACCTCAGTGACCTCAGTGGTGTATACTACCCTGCATTCATCTATATTCATGTTATTTTCAGTGGCTGTATATTTTCAGTGATGTTTTTTCTTGCATCGTACAAAACAGGGAAGGAGATCCAGTACATCATTTCTGACTACCTGTTTTTTTAAATGAGGGTTACACCTTAGAAAAACAGTTAAACATTTTTATGATACAGCACATAAAATATTTTTTGATCCAGATGAACAGAGAAGTCTTTGGGAATTCTGTAAATACCTTCAAAAGTGTAACCAGATCATCAGAGATAGAACTTTTATTAAAACTATTCTCAAATTTGTGATTCAAATGGACTGTAAAGATAATACATAAGAGGCACAAACTGGGGCTAACACTGGTCCTTTCTTTGTAAAGTTAAAGTGAGGAAAAGTGAGAGTGACGGTGTTTATGGGGAAATTTCTGCCCTGGAGGGTACAATCTGAGGTGTTAGACAGAGGAGGAGTAACGTTTTCTCCACCCCCTGTTTCTATGTAAAATCCATGCCAGCGCTGTAAAGCTGTGTGCCAGCCAGCAGTGGTTTCCAGACTCCTGCTCCTCAGGAGGTTCAACTGCTCCATTAAGAAGTGGATCCTAATAAAGATTTTAAGTACAGGAGACTTAGCGGATATCCTGTGTGTGTGATAAGTCTCTATTATTCTCTGCAGAGATCTTTAGCGGATTTGGCGTGTCTTTGGTGTAATGTATTCCATTGAGAGTGTAAGAACTTCATGCTGGCAGAGGAGAAAGGTTACGCGCTTTATCAAGGATCAATACGCTGCTGAAAGAGGGCAGATAAGGAGGTTCTGAATAACTGAGGGTTTGGTTTCCCACCGGGGCCGCCCACTACAAAAACGTATGAAGTCATAGCACTTCAAGGCACATAAAATGAAATAGTTCACCAGCTCTGCTTAGAGATAAGATGTCAGCAGTGTAAATAAGTGTGTGTGTTTCTTGGGCTGGTTAATGTTTTAAAATGAGCTTGAATCAAACAGAAATACCACTGAAAGTAGTTCCCTGACTGATTAGTTCTCACATTGTTTTTTTGACTTTTTTTCTTTCAGTAGCTCAGTTTCTGCAGCACCAAAATTTAACCTAAGCTTAACCTGCCTTAACTGATTTTTTAAGTTGTAAACACAATACTGATGTATTATACTTTATAAAGTTGCCATGGTGAACTTAGCAAACAGTTGGAGCAGCATTATGATTCATTTTGCGTTGTGTCCACCTGATGAATGTAAGTCCAATATTCACTCTCTTTTAGCTCTGTTTTTGGTCTCTACCATCTCCTGGTGGAAATATCTGTCTCTTTAGCTCCTAAATGCTCCACTATGTCCAACAGCTAGTGTCTAACTTTGTCTGCCGTTTGGTGCTGAGCAGGTCGTGTACAGTGGATTTATTGGAGCTTTCTACTGGAAACGACGCTATGAGAGCAGTGAGAGTGAAACCAAAACAATGAGCTAAAACGCTTAACGTAGAGCTGAGGGGAACTGCAGAGTCAGGTGATAACTGTCTGAGGGCTCATCACTATGAGCGACCCCTCTCACATTACACATCTGATCCATTGTTAGAATAAAAATATTGACTATGGCAGCTTTAAAAACCAATACCAAGCCCTCAAAATGTGTCATATATTTCGATTTTTGTATTTCATAGCATCAATAGATAATTCCAAACAAGAGGCATCTTTCAACCTTTGATAAAGAAGTACTGAAGGTATTGTATTGCCCGATATTGTCATTTTTGGTATCATACACTGTTGTAGAGTCAAATTATGGTATCACATGTAAGCAGCCAAAAAATGAATGTTGGCAAAAACGACTGTGGCCAATCTGTCATTTTCTGCCAGCCACCTTGGCAGGTATCCGGTTATTGTCCGGAGAGTTTCTTTTTTTTTCTTTGTTATTTCATTTAATTTCTCACCTTCTGCTTGCCTGAGAACGCGTGGTAGTAACACGACACATAAGTCATGACGGCCTTCTCATCTGGCCTCAAGGTGCTAATGATATCTGCCCAGGGAACAGAGGAAAGGGAGAGAGGACAGAGAAGAGAAAAATGCACAAGAGTAAAAGAGTGCAGAGACAAAAGGGCCAGCAGGGGGCGTAATCACAAGAGGAGGCAGCAGTGGGGGCGCATGTCATCTCCAGTCTACCTTTAGGTTGCCTTCAAGTTGGTTTGTTTTTAGGGAAATCTAAATTTTCCCTTAAAAATATTAGGAATTTTAAGTGGGAAGTGAGTGGACGAAGTGAAAATATATGTTTTGAATGTATTAATATGTACGTACACTTTCGGCAGCTGGGAAGCTCAGGCTCAACTCAAGATGCAGTTTAAATAAATTCACACATTGAAGCCAAGTGCCTCCAGCAGTTCATCCAAAAATGACAACCAGAGATTTGGTATCAAATCTGCCAATAACTGTAAAATATGGAGGTTTAACTCAGTCAAACCGAAACCAAAGTTACAACTTTCTGTGATGTCATTAATTTCATAAGGAGGGATAACTTTTTGAACTTTTAAACTTTGTATTTCATTACAGTTTGTGACTAAACTTAGTCAAGCCTAATTTAAGAAGCAGCCATGTCTCGTCCTCTCAGGTCTATGATGCAATCCAGAGTCCAGCTGTAGTTTCACTGCCCTCAGTGAGGCAAACCACCCTGCTCTACTCTCTCCAGTTATAAACACAGACATTTTTGATCTGAGTTTCTTAAACACAGCTGTGCTGAAGCGCTCTCTCTGCTGCTGGGCCTCTCAAATGAACCGGGCTCTTATATAACTTCTGCTTCGTGATGCTCTGCTTCTCCCTGACTGTCTGAGAGGAGGCACAGCACAATCTCAGAGCTCCTGCTGTGCTTCAAGGTAGCTGTCAAACTAACAATCATTCATTATCCAACACAGAAAGACCGATACGACACTTCTGTCTTGCAGAGAAACAAGGAAACAGACTCCCCACTTAAGCTAGACGGCGTGCATCCATTAAAATTAAAAGACAGCTTTCTGCTTGACTTTGAAGTGCCGGTTTTAATTTCATTCATTCTTCCACCTTCCATTTAAGCTGTCACTCTCGAGGCTGAACACAACCATCCATTTAAACGGTTACATCTCCCCCACCACGCCAGACTTCAGGCTAATTTGTTTCTCTCCGTCAGCAACCATGGCTTTTATCACAGGCAATCATCATCATTTATCAGACAAACTTCGCTGCACCTCCCACTCCGCTCAGCTTCTTTTCACCGTAACAAAACCCTAATCAGGGGCGAATTTGGCGGCCAGCAGCGCCGTAACAACAAGGTAGACTGGAGATACACTTGTGCTCATTGCCTCTAAGAACAGAGTGTTGTCGTTCCCATCATGCATTTGGTGGTGTGAACCATGCGGAAAGTGAAGGAGAGTGACCCCTGCGGGGGGCGTTGTGCACTGCAGAAAGAGAAGGGCACTGTTAGGAGAAACACACGGAAAGTACAAGGGAGGAGAGGGGTGAGGAAGACGAGGAGGAAGGAGGAGGAGACGCTGCATCCAGGATACCTTCTGGGCGCCTGAGAAGGCGTGGTAGAAGCTAGAGACGTAGGTCATGATCGCCTTCTCGTCCGGACGGGCAGTGCCCACAATGTCTGCGGGGAAGAGAGGAGGTCAGGGAGGGGGTGGAGGATGGAGGGGGGGAGTTGAAGTTGTTAAACAGAGCACAGATAAATGAAGAAACAGGAAGTAGAGCTGGGGTTCAGCTCTTCACATCAACAATATCCAGAGTGGAAAGAAAAACACGCTGTGTCACCGTCCAGATGTGCGTGACAGGAAGGATTTGATTTAAACTTTGCAGTGTCTTAAAAACAGAAACACACAGATTTAGATGTCTACAGCTACAGCACTAAGTGAGCAGAAATGTCAAAAGGCTTTAATTTATTTGTAGAACGACAACTGCATATTTACATTCAATAGAAAAAAGGATGTGTGTCTCCCTCTGTGTGCACAGCTGCATGTGTGAGTGTTAAGGCCAAAATATACTCTCTCTGA
The DNA here is from genome assembly GCA_003416845.1 of Oplegnathus fasciatus. Classification (NCBI taxonomy): domain Eukaryota; kingdom Metazoa; phylum Chordata; class Actinopteri; order Centrarchiformes; family Oplegnathidae; genus Oplegnathus; species Oplegnathus fasciatus. The sequence goes on along the minus strand of NTHP01000369.1, from coordinate 304,408 downwards.
GGACTGAAAAAGGCGAGTTGTAAAGACTTTTTTAGAGCGATTAGTCTCAAAGACGTGTCAAGATGAAAAACAAAGTAGAAATTGGTGCCTAGAGATCAATAAGCAGGCTACAAAAACACAAGTGGTAGAAAAGGGAGCACCCATCTATCATCTCACATCTGTCCTGTGCTGTTGTCCAGATTTTGGTCATTTTTGGCCCTCCACTTGTCTCTTTTCTGAAAGCATATTAACTCTCAACACTTCCAACTCAGTGGCAATCGGTGCGATTCAGCAGTAAACATGTAAAGTGATGTAACGTAAGTAGGAATGTGAGGAATGTGAAGGGAAAAAATGGAAGCTCTGCCCACTTTCACACCTTTGCACACCTGGCTAATCGCTGCAGGAAAACAGGCGTGGCTGTCAGATTGTAGCTTTCGGGAAGTTATAAAAATTGGGTGGTGCAGACCCCGTCCGTGTCCTGAAAGGAGCTTTTCATCACTTTCAGACTTCTGAACAGAACTTCTGAGAGAGCACATTTTGGTCTTTGAACACAGGGGAAAGTCTGCTCTCCTCATCATCATTTTACTGTTTTCCTCCCCGCCCGCTCACCTTCTGCGTCCAACATCTTGGGGATGTCCAGGTACTTCTCTGCCACGTCGAAGGCTGTGTTCAGGTTGGTCATGGGGTCGTCCTGTCAACAGCAGACACAGCAGATCAACAACACCTTTAGACTTAAGAGTGTCATTTTGTCCTATCCTGGTTCTAAAGTGCAACCATATTACTGTAGCACCCTCTCTAATCAATTACCACTTGGAAAACCGACAGCTACAATGTGAAAACATAGATGATAAATTATTTTTCAGATATTCCTCAATAAGTTATCTTTAAGAAAGTTGAAACTTTTAAAGTTAAGTACTGTACTTTTTTTGTTGCTTGTAAAGGTAGACTCAATATAATCCTGTCACAATTTAACCAACAGAATTAATTTAAAAAATGTTTCAAAATACCTATGATTAATAATGAATCCACTTTACAACCAAATACATTTTGCCACTTACATAACAATAAATTTGGAATAGCTGAAACAGTTAACGATTAATCAATTAGTTGATCGACAGAAAATGAATCTGCAACTATTTTAATCATCGATTTACCATTAAAGTCTTTTTTTTTCTAGCCAAAATAACAAAGGTTGTGTAGTTTCAGCTTCTCAAATGTGAGGATTTTTTTTGTTTCATGACAGTAAACTGAATGTTTTGGACCGCTGGTTGGACAAAACAAGCAACATGAGGAGGTCAGATTGGGCTTTTTGTAATTTTATGACATTTTATGATAAATTAATTGAGGATATAATCGGCAGATTAACTGATAATGAAAATAATCGTTAGTAGCAGCCCTATTTCGTAGTCGCACACGCTCCCAACAAAATCTGAAAAAAAGGGCACTTGTGCAACTACAAATTGAAAACATACAGTTGATAAGCAATTATTTTTCTTTCCTGAGTACTTTTCATAGTTTATCATTTATCAAGATGGATGCTTCGGTTTCATTAATCAAAGCACTGGCCAAAATATCTTGTTTATAAACAGAGACATCTCAAAATGAAAGCACTTGTGCTCTTTCAAACTAAATTTTAACCACCGTATTAATGGTTTACAGTATGCTGTTTGTCTATTTTGCCACCAGACACTGTACACGGGATTATTTAGTGGCACAGACTTCACAGTCAGAGAATAAGATTCTTATACATCTCTGTGAACTTGATTGTGTCTCAGCAGGATACTCCAAACACAAAGACACAAGAGCGTACAGCTACTGTTTTACCTGGTTTGATCATAAGAGAACAGTTGTACTTGTGTTGGTTTTGCATAGAAACATTTGAAATGTGGTGAACTTGGATTAGTGTTGGTGGTTTATGGTGTTGGTGGCTTCTCTATGTGTTTGTCACATTAATGTCAGACAACGCTCACTCACCTTGCGCAGTTTTCCGTAGTCAATGAGCTCTGGACGGTGTCGATGAATGAGTGCACAGAAACCCAAACCATCTTTCCAGCTGAAACAGAGAGAGAGAAATAGCTGTGATGAGGGTGAAAGTGAGGTGAAACCTAACGAGCTGAGGAAAAGAAAAGGAATTTGACTTCGGTCTTTGATCGAGATCATTCCTCTCCGTCTGTCTCCCTAATTAGTTTCATGTAACACACCCACATCCTACCAGCAGCACGTGGTGTGTTACTGTAACACAGCAGGAGCCTGACCACTATCACAGGGGTTATCTAATGTACCACACCGTCCAAGTCTCCAATTGAAGTTGAGCCGCAGCCTCTGAAGTTCGAGAAATTACATGTTTCTGATGCTTTGTCACAATGACATCAAATTCTTGAAAAGTTATTTTAGGAGAGAAAACTTCCTCACCCCATAGACTTCCTTATTTATTTTAGGAAGAAATACAGTTATAAGACACACTATAAGCTTTAGATTAGTTAAGATTTAATATTATGTTAATGTTAAATAAGACAAAGCTGCAGAATGTGTTGGAACAAACTCAATCTATAGTATATGATGTCAAAGGAAAACAGAGTTGTGCCTCTCTGAAGAAAAACTGACCCATCAAACTATTTTCAAAGACCATGACTAAATTGTTAGTTGTCATTCAGCTTTTAAGGGCCATACTCTGGAACACGTTCAAAGAAAAAGAAATTCCTGCTTGGTCACTTTTGTACACTGAACAGACATGGTAATTTTGTACTGGTTTACTTTCATTTTCCAGAGTAATTTTCTTGGCAAGTGGTCTCACTGTGACTTAGCGACTTACAGATGTTCAGTTTTTACAGAAGGCTGCAGCACTGGAGCTCCAAGAAAAGCTGCTATAAAATATCAAGTTTTCATTATGCCATAAAGTTTATTTATATATTTCCTGTATTTATTTATAACATTTTTACCATGTAAATGTTAGACATAAATGCTACCATTGGGTGTATTGTTCGAGATTAAGTTAAGTTGCATTAAGTGATTTGGCCACTTGTGGGAAGCGTAAAAGCTGTAAACACAACATTGACATACTGTCACTTTATAAAGTTGACATGATGAAGCAAACAGTTGACTATTTACACATCCAGCAGAGACAGACTAACAGTAGCAGTCATTTGAAGTCCAATTTCACTCTCCTTTAAGCTCTGTTTTGGTCTCCACCAACTCCTGATGGAAATATCGGGCTCTAGTTAATATTAAGTTAATATAAAGAATGCATTAGTGTGCAAACAGTTTTGCAGCCTTTTGCACATCCAGCATACAGTATGGAGCAATATTAGCCTTCATTTGGAGTCGTGTTTGTGTCCAATATTTGCTCTCTTTTTAGTTCTCTTTTGGTTTCCACCAGCTCATGATGGAAACATCTGGCTCTTTAGCTGCTAAATGCTCCACTTTGTTCAAAAGCTACTCGCTAATGTTGTTTGTATGCTGTTTGGTGCTGGGCAAGTAGTGTACAGTGGGTCTCAAAGTTTTTGTGCTGGAAACAGCTGCCTGCTGCGGCTGAAAACAACGAAATGAGAGCGATGAAAGTAAATCTTAAAGCTGTAATAATCATGAAACAGAAAAAACATTAACTTTTGGGCCTTCAAAGCAAAACAAAGAGTCAAAAGATGTTAAAAAGCTCAGTAGAGCGGAGGGGAACTGCAGAGTCAGGTGATAATTCACTACAAGCGACCCCTTTCACATAACACATAGTGATTTCATCCATTGTTAATATAAAACATTGATTACTGCAGCTTTAAGATTTGCTTGAGCACTAATTTCCATCTGCACAAACGCAAGTTAAAAATACACTTATACAATAAATACAGTACTTAAATGTGCAAAGCTGCTAAATTTAAAACCCGGCACAAAGTTCAAGAGCGTTATAGTTGAATAAAATTTTGTATTATTGTATGTGTTTATTTAGCTGGAAGACCTATTTTTAGTTTGGCCTTCTGTTGTTCACTGATTAATGGCCTTGATGCTGAAAGCAGGCTATCTGAATGCAGCATGATGGGATGTTGCAGTGCAATCTCAATCTCAATTTGGAAGGGTTCTGGAGGACTTACTGGTAACAAATTAGTGAGATGGGATATTTAAATGTATTACTTGCCATAAAAAGTGCCTGTAATGTACGAGAGGGGCTTTTACAAGATGGCTCTTATACCTGATGCAGCCGTGCTTGAGTGCTCGAAAAAAAAAATTTTAGTACTCTTCCTCGTCTGCCTCTCATCTCCTGAGATGTGCAGCTATCATCTCTCACAGAGAGACCACATCAAAGGCCTGGCCTCTGCTCTGACAATCCCTGTCTCCTGCACCGGGATCATCAGGCCTCTCCCTTTACCTTCTCCTGAAATGACCTCCCCTCCACCTTTCTACTCGCCTCGGCTTTCATCCACATCTGAGGATCACAGTGGTCTTCTTTCAATTATTCAACACGCATGGAGGCATCCTATGACGTGGATTGAGGCAAAACCCACTCGTGGCAGGAACAGACACATGGATACGATGCTAGGACAGGATGCTAACTCATATCATCGTATTTATGTATTTTGATAAACTGTTTGCATGCCACAAATCTACTGATATACTAAATGTAAATGCACTGGTTCATTACTGCCACCTCCTAAGCTGGTCTGGTGTATGAGAACATGTCTGCTGGTCTGTTCTCTGTTAAATCTGTCTGCTGCTTTCAGGTCTGCTCTGTTCAGCATCAGCTCTGTCTGAAGTCACTGCTGTCGTCTGTACTGAATTAGTAACAATTTCTTACATATTTATTTAATCCTGGTGTGCCTAAAATTACAATCCTTATAAAATCTTAATTGAACCAGACAAGCCGACAACCACATTTTAATTTAAAGCAGCGTCGTTAAGAGATAGTTGCAGGATGGAGGGATTCATACTCAAAAGTTACCAAGTACTACTACAATGTGAATTTTAGTCTTAAAGCAGTTTATTTAAACTCTGCAGGCGTGAGTCTGGTTTCTTTGGCCAGATGAAAACAAGCCATTTAAATTCAGGTGACACCAAATACCTGCACCAAGATGACTGAAAATACAGGCCATCGAATCTAACCAAAATTAGAGCCTATAATACAGGTTTTACATTTATGAAGAGCTGTAAATAAGCTGTAAATAACACTTAGAACAGGCCTTCTCAAAGTCTGGGCCAAGGTCCGGATCAAGACCGAACTGCAAAAGAATCTGGAACGGACCACGTGTCAGATATTACGTTATGTACTGTCCAACATGTTAAAATACTCATCTGAGTTGCCTTCAGTTGCCTTTCCAAGCAGATTTGTGGACTTGCAGTATTTTTGCCCTGGACTTTGCCTCTCAGGCAACATACAAGCTGCCCTACCTTCTTGGTGGAGGTTATTGGGGCTGTATGCAGCTTGTGAAGAAGACTGCAGACACTACTCTGGGCAACTCCTCTGCATTTCTTAGGTAAATAAAATAATTTAGCCGCTTTTACCTACAGATAATTCTCCTAAAAAAAGAGAACAGTTAATCAGAAAGCTATGCATTAATTCTCCTGCTGTCCAGCAGTGAACCTGAACCCGAACCTTACCTCTGATTAGCAGCCACACATGTACACAGGTTCAAAGTAGCGGTTACTGTAACCGGTGCCATTTCTTACATAGAGTAAAGCCACTATGCTGTCTTGTTGGCTATGTGTAAAAAACTAGATAAAATGTCTACATTAGGGAAAGAAAGTCAGAGCAGGTGAATTAACTTTCCATTTCCTATCTACGGTATGTCTGCACATTTTGATGGCTTTCCAGACCTCTGACCTTATGTAAATTTCATATGTGAACCTTTAATTGAAAAGCTTAATTGGAAGCAAACCACAGTCTGCACTGATGCTCATATTCAACTGTTCATTCATGTCTTCTTAACGGCTACAAACACCTGAGAGAGTAAATCATTGCAAAGAGTGTGTGGGCTAAGTCCACTCTAAGTGTAAGACTCCCACTTCAACAAAATCTCTAAACTTGCGTGATGACATGTAATCAAAAACTCTTGTGGACTGTTTACTTTTGTTTATAAGCTTTGGCTCGGATATAATTCAGCGCTGTAAATCCTAAAAGAGCCAAATAAAAAAATGAGGAGGTTTAAACCAAATAAAACTGACTTTAGGTGAGATGATGGCACCCCTGCTCTTTCACATTCTTAGGTCTAATTTTCCCTGCTTGACTCTTTGCGTATGCTTCCACAGTCTCAACTTATTAACTATAACTGCATCTCGACATGGGAGTAAAATAATCTTTTTTGTTACTTATCATGTTTTCCTGCCCAAAGCCTTACCTGATGTGAAAGTTTTGGATGTTGACATTCTTGTAAGGCGCAGTCTTCCTCTGGCACCACAACAGGAGGCCTTCTTTGGCGGATGTCTCTGCGGTTGGGGAGAAGGGATCATTGTGAAGTTGGAGAAACTCTCAGGCTTTTACTTTGACCGGCTCTCGGATAATCCCTGTTTAGTGGTGGATTAAGTGGAGGTGAAGTGAATGGGAAGCATGTGTGACTGCTAGGATATTTCG
>NTHP01000369.1:285594-296872 GCA_003416845.1 Oplegnathus fasciatus | reverse complement strand
GAGGAGAGGAGCGTAACATAAACATTTCCACGTCCATAGTTAAAGAGAGTGTCTGAAACATTCATATTTAAATGAAAATGCATTAACTCGCCTCTATATGTGGCATTGTGCAGCTTTTTTAAGCTCGGTGAGATGCGTGACAAAGGTCTGAACGCTGAGACACTGTGTCAATGAAAAGTGTTTTCAGTTGCAAATGAAGACAGTGAGCAGGATCTCTATTCAAAAAAGTGAATGAATAAGAAGCACACACACACACACACACACACACACACACTACCTTCCACAGAAATGTCTTGGATGGCGAAGCGAAGGATTATGGTCCAGATCATTCCCAGGGTCATCTTAGCGTTGCCATCTACGATCTCTGAAAGAAGGGCAAAGCAATAACATTTACATTTCAGGATTTACACGTTTAACAGCCACTTATAACTTATATTTCTCGAGTTTGGCAGACCTGCCCAGTAACTGATTTACAGGTAAAAAGCTGTCCAGATTAAAACTGGGATAAATTTGTTTGCAAAGTGAAAGATTATTGGCCATGCTAGCAGCGATGTTGGTCCACCACTTTTGTCCAAACTGAAACATCTGCACTATTTAACGCATGTTTGACATTCAAGGTCTCCAGAGGATGAATCACACTGACATTGGTGATCCCCTGACTTTTCATCTAGCGCCACCATCAGGTCAAAATCTTACCAAATACCTGCAAAACTAATGACATTCCCATCAGCCTCAGCTGTACTGTGTGTTCAGTGCTAATTAGTTAATGTTTGTATGCTAACATGCGAAACTATCTCAAAGCTCAAAGCGCCACTGTGCCTAAGCACAGCCTCACAGAGCCAGTGAAGTCAATTTTATTAATATAGCCCAAAAAAATCACAAATTTGCCTCAAAAGGCTTTACAGTCTTGACAGCATACAACACCCTCTATCTTTAGACCCTTGCCTTGGATAAGGAAAAACTCCCCGAAACTCCTTTAGCGGGAAAAAAAGGGAGAAACCTCGGGAAGAGCAGCAGACATGAAATAGATGTTGTGTGTACAAACATCTATTGCGCCACTAGCGAAGCTGTAAACTCTTGTTAGATGTCTGGGTTACTTATAACAGTTGTTTTAAAAGAAGCATTTAAATACTATATTACAATGTGTTGTAAGAATCTGCATCACACTGACTCATTTAAATGCTGTTGAAACAAAAGTTATACAGTATGTAACCCAGATGTCTAAAAAACTTTTCAATACAATTTAGTTTCACCTTGATGTCTAGATGGCTTTCAACCTGAAGATCAGTGCTTACTGAACTTTAATCCACAGAGATTTACCACACAGTATGTACACTAGTAGAGTAACTTTTAATTTTTAGATTTTTATTGTTACAAACTGTCAATAACAGAAAGAGAAAGAAATAAAGCCCTGATACACAAATATGGGCATGCAACAACTTTTGCAAAGCAGATATGAAAGAACACACTGACCGTTAACCATCTTTTTGAAAATTACAACCATGTATATCAAAACTATCCAATGACCTTTCATGGGCCTCTGAGGTCAGGAAACATCTGACACTCAGATAATCTGTTGACTCATGCAATCATACATTTTATGATTTTCCACACAGGCTTGCTCACAGTATTTCTAGAGGGGGAGCTGAATCAGTGAGTACTAAGCTCTTATGAATGAAACGTGTGATGATTCAATCATTTCAGCCTGAAGCTGTTAAGCTGTCAATCAGCCGTGCGCCTGCAGTTGGAGGCTGTGAATGAACGGCCTCGGTCCAGTCCTCTCTGTGTTGTCGATAATGAAAATCCCCTCCAACAGGTCACCCTGTTTGCCCGCCTTCAATAATCATTCGTTTCTCCCTCTAATCCAATAAGGCGCGGGGCACAGCAGCTCCGCGGCTGCCAGACTGTGACGGACAAACTTGGACTGCGAGATGTCAGTCAGATGTCTGTACATGTAACGTGCTGTGAAAGGCGGCTCGGATTGAATTAGGAGGCAGAAAAAGTCGCACTCGGTTGTTCAAGCTGACACATGCAGATACATGTTGAGATTAGTCCTAATGAACATGACTGATCAACCTGGGGGAGGAACACAAATCCTGTTAAATCCATTTGAAACTGCAACCCACCCCCCTCCTTCATCCCTCACTCACAACAAACCCCCTGATGAGTCGCATGGGCCTGAGCCTTCGACTAGTCCCATCCCACCACCGCAGCTAGCAGGGAGCTGGGCTGCAGGGCCGCTCGACCAGGAGGGGATTCCAGGCGGCTAATCTGTCTGGAATGCTGGTCTGGCTTAGGAGCTTTTATACCGGCCTCTGTGCACTGCAAAATAATCTCCATCTTATCAATAATTTCTGTCCTTCTACAAGCCAAAAAGTCTTGTTTTTTTTAAAACAAATGAAGAAAATCTGCTCATAAGATTATATTAATTAGTTCAATAATCGTTTAAAATGAAGTGGAGCTGAAACGATTAGTCAGAAAATTAAATGACAACAATTCACTGGTTCCACTGTCTAAAGTTGTGGATATTTGGTGGTTTTCTTTGTCCTCTATGATGGTAGATGGAATATTTTTGGTTTTTATACCTCTAGTCAGACAAAACAAGTAATTAAAGACATCTCCTTGGGCTCTGGGAAAATGTGATGAGTTATTTTCATTGTTTTCAGACATTTTATAGATCAAATGATTGATTTATCAATCAAGAAAACAATTTGCAGATTAATCATTAATTAATGAAAACAACCGTTAGTTGCAGCCCAAAAGTCCAAAAGAGTATAATTTTCATTGATTAATCAGCCTTACTTTGACTTCTGTCAAGATTATGGGTATTGTTTCAACTGTTTCAATACTATTGTCAATATGACACCTGAGTTTCAGTAACAACACCCAAAAGATACTTGCTTTAAAATATATAACCACATTTTCTAAATAAACTTTTGTTTTAATTGAACAAAAGAAGCTAAAGTTCTCAAATATTAAATATTGTCAGAACACAAACAACTGCACAAAACTTTTCCTTAATAAGAGTCTAAACTCATGATGATCTGATCAAAGACTGAGTAAACAATACAACAATTTTGTTACAAATCAATGCCAACTTTTTGTACTTGACAGTTTTTGATACTTAGGTCACATTCCTGTCGCTACAATAAAGTTTTGATGCTCAGCCCTCGTCAAGATACATTAGAGACATTCACTTTTAGAAAATTATTGAAACAGGTTCATTTGTGTTGGAAACTAGTTGAAATAATTCCCACACTGGCAGATTTTTTAAAAAAAATAAAACTTTACAATAGTTTAAAACTAAATCATAGACAAAAATGCCCTGGTAAGATAGAGATTTTTGCAGTGTGGGTGTTCAAACCGAAGGCATAGTGCAGGGAGGAGGAGAATCACAAATCAATGCAGAGATGAAAATATGTGAAATCGTTGTTTTACAGATCTATGTTTTTCAGTTACAGCTCAGGGTTTGTTATTAAAACATTTTCCTTACAAGGATTTCTTTTAACATGTTTGTGTCTGACAGTGAAAGACGCAGAAAAGCGCTTCTGACGGAAAGATAGAGCGGTTGAACGGTGGGATTAGACGGGTCAGAGGTTAACCTTATTAGGAGATGTTGTGGTGGGACAGGCCCGGGCCTTCGGGAGAGTCAGATCCCCTGTGTGTTTAACATGGATTTGACTAATTTACAAGGGTTCATATTCTTTAAAGGGTCAGCTCACCAAAAATAAAAAAATAACCTATTTTCTCACTTATCCCTTGTGGTGTCTCACCATGCAGACAGTTTATGTACTGAAGTTTTGTGATATCTGTGAAATCTCTGTTACCATCCCAATACATACAGAGAGCATTGAAAATGACATTTTTCAACAGTTTTCATGGGGAGTTCCAGCAGGAACTGTTGACAGTAAGATTTGTAGATGATCCAGAGTAACCAGGACCTTGTTTTTGGAAAGTTCTGGAAAGTTTTTCAAATGTCATCTTTCAGCACTCTGAGCAACACAATAAAACTTCTGTTCTGCTGCATTGTATTGGGGCAGCAGAAGAAATCTCAAGAGACGGATATCTCAAAAGCTTGGCACTCAAAACCAAAAGTCTCTGCATGGATAAATACCACGAGGGGTAAGTGGAAAAATATGTATATTGGGTGAACTGACCCTTTAAGAGCATTTAAATATTTTGAGATCGCTTAGTCGACACAGTTTGCAGTTTCACACACACGTGTGCAAACTCTGTAACTTCCAGAAAATGCCAGAGGGGTGTGTGTGGTTGTGAAAGAGGAAGATAGATAGATAGTGAGAAAGTGAGAGGGAGAGGGGAGTGTTTACTCGGCTAAAGAGTTGTTTACTCTCCGATGGGAGGAGGACGGACATCCCCAAGTTATTTGTGCTGAACAATGAGCAGCCTCAGCCCCTGAGGGGATTGCTGATCCTAAGATCTACTCTCAGAAAATGCACTGCAAAGCACAACCTCCGCCGGAACACTCTGGAATAAGGATCTCATTAAACTGCACAGCTGCCAGCGGCACTGCCATGGTAACGAGAGAGAGAGAGAGGGCCAGAGAGACTACATAATACATAACTATTTACAGAATGACGGACAGAATAGTAGCCATTGATTTGGCTGATGGCCTAATGAAAATCAATAGGTGACAAGCTGAGAGATAAACAAACTTAGAGAAGGTCAGGTGACTTTGTGGAAAACATTTGACCTTCATCATCTGGCGGAAATGTCATGATAGGACAGAGATGTGACACCACTCACCCTCTGCTCCAATAGACACCAGTTTCACTCCTTTGCTGGCGATGAAGTCAAGAGCTTTGTTAACGTTGGAGATCTTGTGGACTCTCATCTTGCCTCTCTCTGGTTTGGCCAAGCGTTCGCCTTGAAAAGGAAAACACAAAAAGGCAGACAGAGAGAGGATCATTGGTATGTCTGGCAGTTTCTCTGAGTACTCACATTTAAAATAAATAACATTTTGTTCTCAAACAATACATAAAATAGAAAAAAATGGTGCTAAGGTGAAACACATACGTTTGCCGGCTATGCTGGAGCACAGCCTTCCTCAAAACTAGTAAAAGTTTTTCAACATTACATGATATTTCTTGTTGTTTTAAAGCAATAGTTTGATATTTTGGGAAATACACTTGTTTACTTTCTTGGCGAGAGTTAGATGAGAAGATTAATACCACTCTCATATCTGTCCAGTAGCCTACATATGAAGCTAGGACCAGGAGATGGTTAGTCAGTCAGTTGTCGTTTTTACACTTCAATTTTACACAAATTATATCCTATACAAGATATAATGTGTTAATTAGTGACCTTTAGAGGTGCTGGTAGGAGGATTATTTTACCTTTGGACAGAGTGAGGCTAGCTGTTTCCCCTTGTTTCCAGTATTTGTGCTAAGCTAAGCTAACTGGCTGCTGGTTGTAGCACAGTGAAATTAAAAAAAATACATTTTTACCACACTTGACTGTTAGCTCGTGAGTTGTAGCCAGCAGAGACACAGCCTATCACAGTAGGAAGTGGGTGTATGGATGTCAGTTGGCAGAAGCTCCACATTGGTAAGTCACACCTGCTTTTTAGCTATCCAATCAAAGGGGAAGGATTTAATTCAAATCCCTCTTGTAACTAGTCCCTGCTCACAAATTTTGTTTCACTTGAAAAGACATCACATTACAAAAGATAAAGATGTTCTAACTTTTCTTCTAACTTTCAGCAAGAAAGCAAATAAGCATATTTCCCCAAAATGTCAAACTATTCCTTTAAGGCTGATCCTGATATCCAAACTCAGCATGTGACAGTACAGTCCATGCAAACTGTTTTCATTCAGATAATCCTGTTAAGTAAGAAGCTTTTTACCTGAGATGACCTCCAGCAGCAGCATGAGTTTCAGTCCATCCCGGAAGTCCTCCTCGATGTTCTCGATCTGCGTGCCTGCTTTCCTCAGGTGAGAGTTACACCAAGCTGTAAATGTCTACAGAGATGGAAGAAAAGGAGAACAGACTCATCAGTCACTGCACTTATAGGCATATAATCTATTGCAGTACAGACACTGTATGTGACTGCAGCAGCCAGCAGGCCATGATTCCAGCTTTAAATACACATGGGCTTTGATTGTGAGGCCACAGGAGTCTTATTATGTTTGTTCATACTGCTGAGTTATTAAATTCACACTATTTAACAATCGGTTGACAATGGCACCAGTCCAATGCATTAAACCCAGCAAGGCTAACCGCATCAAAGGCAGAATTATATTTGGGTCGGTGAACATTAGGGCAGCAGGTTGGTGTTTGAAGAAGAGAGATTTGTTTCCAGCTGGAAGACGCAGGTTCAAGGCTCCCATGTTGTAAAAACACTAACAGTCTACAGCCGTGCTAGCGGCTCTGTGAGGCTGTACTTACAGCAGTGCTTTGAGCTAAAGACCATGCTAACATGCTGATGTTTATCAGGTATAATGTTCTCCATGTTCACCATCTTAGTTTAGCATGTTAACATTTGCAAATTAGCCGTAAACACAAAGTACAGCTGAGGCTGATGGGAATGTCATTAGTTTTGCAGGTATTTGGTCATAAACCAAAGTACTGGACAAATCAATATTTTGAACTGATGATAGCGCTGGTGGATAAGTTAAGAAATCACAAGAGTGATTACAAATCATTCCCAAAGGGACATGAATGTCAGTACCAAATTTCATTGTAATCCATCTGATAGTTGTTGAGATATTTCACTAAAAACTACAAATGACAACCTCATGGTGGCGCTAAAAGAAAAGTGAGGGGATCACCAAAGTCGATAGGATTCATCCTCTGGGGACCCTGAACGTCTGCACAAAATTTAATGGTAATCCATGCAGTAGTTGTTGAGATATTTCAGTTTGGACCAAAGTGGTGGACCAGCTGACAGACCAACATTGCCATCCACAGGGCCATGCTGCTGGCTGAAATCTCTGCTTAATGAGCAAAACACTAAATCACTACCAGCTTGGTGTATGTTGTTTTGAAGCTGAACCAGACCTGTTGACCAATAAATGTGTTTCCTGTTTGTTTATTCACATACTCCCACCCTTTCATGGGAACCTTTCCCTGTGATGCTAACAAGCTTATGTACTGCCACAGCACACTGGAGCATTGTATACTGTATACAGTAGGTGTAGCAGCCCTTGGATTCTCTGGCATTGCTGGCATGCAAACATGCTAACGGAAAACATCTGGAGCAGGATCTCAACGGCCCAACAGGAGCTGGCATGAGGAGTGGGCCCGCCATGCACCCCGCTGTGAACGCCTCTTTATGAGTTCCCGGGTTAATTACACCCAGGGCCCAAACACCAGGCACCATGTTTCCACCAGAGAGCTGAAGGAGGACCTGCAGGAGCAGAGCCAGGCGTTTATGAAAGCCTGCACTGTCTTTCTCTGGCCTCCCTTCCTCTGCCGGGGAACAAAAGCCACTTAAAAGTCACTGGCGAGCCGCTTCGGAGCACTCGTGGAACTTCCGCGATGAGATCACTCTTAAAATGGAGTGGCATGAGGTTTACTCGACTATCAATAAACTTGAGTGTGGAAGAGCCGGGTTTCAGATGTGTGCGAGTTTGCTGGCATGCGGTAGAGTTTCAACCAATGAAAAAGCCGAAAGGAAACTCTGAGGATACTGTAGAAGATGTGGAGGGAAAAGGGCAGATTATATGGTGTTTTATCTCCAAGGGTAGAACTGAAGATTTATGTGCAACTGGCAGGCACACGCCCTCGGCCTATAAGATACTGTATTCCTCTAAAGTTAGCCATGATTTAAGTCAAGCTCCAACAGGCACTAAGATATTTCAATTAATCCTAATCGATAGTCCCTTTAAAGGCTTGCCAAAGATTTTAAACTGTTGAGGCAGGGCTGTGGTGTCAGCAGCCAACGTGAATACTGTATAAATTAATCAAAGTGTTAAGATAAAGATGCTGGCTCTGCAGGTTCCGGTTCTCACAGTGTTGTGTGTTTTTTTGGGGGGGGTTTTTGTCCAGGATGTAATTTTTGACAAATGTCAGGCCCTTTCCTTTCCCTTCCCTTTTTTGGTTCACTTTCCCACCACTTAATCAAACACAAACACATTCAAAAAATGAAAAACCTCTTGCAAACTCAAACTAACTTAAAACTTTGACCTTTAATATACTGGTATCCTGTTATCTCAGCAGGCTGCACACAGCCTCATACCAAAGGACAGAAAAAAGAAAGAGACCTTAATACCATAATTTCACTTTGGCAAATAAGGTAGAAAGCACAAAAGGGAATGGGACATGTGTTTTAAGTAGATAAAATGAATGCATTTTTACTTAAAACGCCTGCTTAGTGCAGCTTTAACAGGACCAGACAGCTGAAAATGTCAAAAGGCTTTGAGTCAACCCGCAAAGAGCACAGTTGTGAAAACGACTAAAAGTTCACAGAAGGAATGTTAGCTTGTTAAATGTGCTGGAAGGAGGGTAAGTTTGGCTGCTTCGGGCTGGGCGACAGGCCTCCTCCTGACAAGAATTAGCCAGCCCTCCTGCAGTTCCTCTAACTCTCTGGGTCACTGTGGAGTTTGGCAGCAGCACACAGTCCAGGCTGGCAGCCACCTGCACTGTCACATGACCCACTGGCTGTGTTATGGTCAACACTCCCAGGCCCTTCAGGTGTTCTGGGGCTCTTGGCAGGGCACGACACTGAGTTACCGGCCCACCGGTTACAGCAGCAGAGTGCTGCATGAGCAGACAGTCAGATAGGGCATTAAAAGGACTGTGGTCAGTCCAATCTTACAAAACCTATAAATGATGTACTCTGAGCAAAAAGAGTAGGAGGAATCTAAAAAAAGAATCTGTGTCCCCTCTGCGGAAGCCGGTCGTAGATACTTTAGTTTTGGGTAATATTAGTGTTACCCAACAACGCCAGAAAGGTTACCCAAGATAGTGTTACATTAGTCAAACACATCGGTTAGTCCTCATCCTAAAAGCCTTTTCTTTTATAAGGTTAAATGTGAAAACATACTGTGCAAAAACTACAAACAAGTACATACACTAAAGCAGTCAAACAGGGTGTCATTATCATACCTATAATACTTATAATACTGTTTTTTATTTCCAGTTTTTCTACATGGATCACTGACCAGGTGAGTATGCTAACTTTTGGCCTGGAACATGTAGCTTTAGCCTCAGTCTTTTAGCATGTTATCATGTATGTAGCCATCACATCCATATTTAAGACTGTTTAACAGGATTTTTGTTTTAAAACAAGTCCTCTGGAAACATTAAAAATTCAGCTGGAGACGGCGTTTTCAACCAACTCATAGAGCTAAAGTTAGCTTAGTCTGCCGCCATCGTCCACCACCGTCTGAAATCAGGGACCCATTGTTTCAAAAATTACTAAGAATCATCATTGTCACATATGTCACAATCAATCATCATCATATTATAAAAATATGTGTCATGCCTGGTTGAAATGGAAAGCATAGCAACAGTAACTAAGGTGGGCGGGGCTTTGCGAACTGTGAATTACCTGCATGAGGTAATGGCTGCTGTAAGCTACTGGCTAGCTTAGGATAGACAGTGACAGCACTACTGGGCAATTAATTTCCATATGACTCTAGTTTGTCTTTGTGAATGCTTATCAGAAACTCAGCACGACATAATGAATTGTTGTGGCGGACTACTGGAGGAGCTACCAGAGAAAAACGCCCCCTGAGAGTTTTCATCGGTTGCTATCACTCCAATAAAACTGCAGGCGTTGGGTTTTCCCTGAGCGGAGGGCCAAAGTATTTATAGCCAAAGGAGGCGGCAGGATGAGTAGCATCATCACAAACATGCTCTGAATGAGTACTAGTGAAGCCTTATCCTCGGATAGTTTTATCAGATAAAGTATATGCACTGATCACCTGTGAAGATCACTGTATTCAAGCCGTTATCTTGTTATGAAATGTGAATTACTTCATTTGTTCTGTCTGCTTTTACTCAGCCAGATTTATCTACTTCTGTACCATTTTCGAATTTCCTGAACTTCCAAGTATGACTTTTGACAAACTCCAGATCTGAGAACTGGTGTAAACTTGTTGCATTCCTCTGCTGATCTGTACTCCACTGTGTTTTGTCCACCTCAGCCTGCTTGTGATGCACGTACTCTCCTTAATGACAGACGGCTCTACAGTGCAAAAATTAGAGTGTGTGAATGAAAAAAAAAATATTTGGGCAGTGAGTGACTCTGAGTTTAGACACTGAGGTTGGCAAAATGCACAGATTCTCTTGCGCTAATTGTTACGTGTTTTTGTAGTTCCAACACCTCCAACAGAGCGAGACGTCTTCTCTTTAGCTGATCGCTTCACATCAATTTCAGGAGTCGGAATGTCCCAATTAAACTTTCATTCATATCATATGAATAATTTAAGCTTATAAACTTCATATTTTTGAACTAGGGCCTCCAGTATTTGGATATTGAAATAAGTTGTGCCAGATTCAGTAGGCTACAGCTGTTAATTTCAATGTGTCAGATACATACTGTATTTAACCAACATTTAAGTAAATATAAGTGTTGGATCGGGATTGGTATTGGAGATACCCAATATTAAAGGACTTGGATTGGGAACTGGGCCAAAAAAACTTGCTCTAAAGAAGAGCACAAGTGAGAGTTTTTCCATTTGTCTGGAGTTTGCTCTGCAGTTTACTGAGGCTGCTGTTGATGGAGAAACAAAACGTTTATGTGTGTCACTGTTTTGGATTAATTATAAAACAATGGAGCCGCGTTGTGCTGCATGGAGTATATCTCAGTCTGACCACAGCTTACTTACTGTATGTTTGGCCAGTTACCCACAGGAAAAAGACAAACCGGCAACTAAATAGACCCCAGAATGCAATGTGCTGTACATCACAAACAGCTGTTTAACAGTGTGTACAGTAAGTGCTTTGAGAGGCGTCATTGCTTTAAGCATCAGAGCAGCTTACAGACTGTTCATTGTGGTAAATGCAGTACTTTGCTGTGTATAGCGTATGATCCCTGTGCTCTCTGTGTGTGATCGTGTTGTCCTTGTACAATTTGTGTCGGTACCGTATGTGCTGTGAAGCTCTGTAAGCTGTTAACATGTCTGCTCCAGAGTCCCAGAGACCAGTTCTTGCTCATCCACAACGTGCCAGTGAAAATCACTCTCATTACTGTGGCTTAAACACAGTCTGTTTCAGCTTCAGTGCGACATGTCGTGTAACGGAGCAAAGTGAAAGCCTGACTGCCTGTGTCTGCAAGAGGAACTGGAGGATCGTAAATTTTGAGGGCCCCCCC
>NTHP01000369.1:261355-285494 GCA_003416845.1 Oplegnathus fasciatus | reverse complement strand
CCCCCCCCCACCCGCCCTCTTTACTCTCGTCTGCCTCCTCTCTCTGTTCTCAGCCTCCCAGAACTGAGGCGGCTGTAAAAACAACAGGGGTCAAGAGCAGGAGGAATCTGCTCCGCATCAATTTCAGGGAAAGTTGCCAGTCAGCGTCATTATAGCAACATTTTTCCCATGGCAACCACCGAATGCAAAGCTCAGCAAGCAAACTACCTGAAGCCAGTCAACCTGGATACTGTACTCAGAGTAAACTGGTGTGTTTAACTGCCTTTATATGAACGGATTAATCCTTTAGTTTATAAAATAGTGAAAAATGCCCATCACAATTTCCCATAGCCCACCCTGATATCTTCAAATTGCTTGTTT
The DNA here is from genome assembly GCA_003416845.1 of Oplegnathus fasciatus. Taxonomy (NCBI): domain Eukaryota; kingdom Metazoa; phylum Chordata; class Actinopteri; order Centrarchiformes; family Oplegnathidae; genus Oplegnathus; species Oplegnathus fasciatus. The sequence goes on along the minus strand of NTHP01000369.1, from coordinate 285,134 downwards.
TGTTTGAGTCCAAACCCCAAATATATTTAATTTACAATAATATAAACCACAGTAAAGGCAAAAATATCTATAAACATTTGGAAAGCCGAAACCGGTGGTTGTTTGGCTTTTTTGCTTAACCGATTTAAATTAGACAATTAGTCAATTATCATTATAGTTAAAGGAATAGTTCAAAATGTTTGGGAATACATTTGTTCGTTTTATTCCAGAGTTAGATGAGAAGATTGATAACTCTCATGTCTGTATGCTAAATATGAATTTAAAGCCACTGGACAGTTAGTTTAGCTTAGCATATAATCTAACAAACAAATGAGCTTTAACTTGTTCATTAGTGATATTTAGAGGTGTTGGTAGGTTGAAGGCTACTTTCAGATAGAGCCAGGCTAGTTGTTTCCCCCTGTTTCCACTTTTTATGCTAAGCTAAGCAAACTGGCTGCTGGCTAGCTTCATATTTACCATATAAACATGAGAGTGTTGATTTCTATCTAACTCTCAGCAAGAAAGCAAACAAGTGTTTTTCCCAAAATGTCGAAACTATGCATGAAAGTTCATTCTTGACTTTGGAAATTGTTAAGCAAAACAATCCAAATTCAAGGTCCACTTACTAGCTTTTTCTGGAGATATTACACAATCTTCATCAGGAGATTGAGTTTGCTCAGTTGTCACGGAGATGGATTAATAACGTGCAAGCTCAATGGCTGTAAGAATTTCATCTACAGCACTTTTAGGACTTCTTTTCCTGATTGTCTTAGAAATTAAGCATAAAAGTTTGTTTTTGAACTTTCAAGATGAAGGCAGTGTGATACGGTTGGAAGCTCTGGAAGAAGCTAGTACGTAGCCCTTGAGTTCGTATTGTTTTGTCAAACTGCTATTTCCAATGTCAAAACTGACTGAGCTTATACGTATGTCAGTGATACTGTATCTTTTATATACTGTATATTTTATGTTTCATCTTATATATTTTTGATTTTTACAGACCAGAACAGATGAAAATAAACTTGTTAATGTCAACAGATCCATCATTATGACGTATGACCGCATGACACCGTTGAAAACTCAAGAAAAAGCCAGGAAGTGAACCTTGAGTGAACTAATCACATAATCAACAATTCGCTATTAACACAAATAATTACAGAAACCGTCTTTGATGATCAAAAAGAGTTTTACCTTTCTCTACCTCCCCGCACTGTACCACATAATCTAAATGAATTCTGATGATAAAAACAGCTCCATGACACATAAAGGAGCCTTAAACCCATCACATACAGTTTTCTTTTTTCTCTCCTCGCTCCTGTTCCTTTCCCCACCTCTCACTCAGCTCCCAGCCTCCCCCCTCGTCCACCTCTCCCCTCCCTCCCACTCCATTAATCAACCTCAGTTAGGAAAATATTTCCTGCTTCTCTGCCAGTTCCATATTAGTACAATCCTTTTACTGAAACAAGCCAGCTCATGAGAGCGAGCCCCTGCCATATCCGAACACACGGGCAGGCAGACAAGTCTAGGGGAGAGAGGAAAGGCAGATATTGCTGGCAGTGACACAGGAAGGCGGTTTTCAACGCCAGTTTCTCAAGCCTGAGTCTCCAGCTCAGGGTACCAGAGGGCCTCTCATATCCTGATGAAACCCCAAAAACAGGCAGATAAATTGCAAGAAAAATATCTTTCCAGCGTCTCCTCCAGAATGTTCAACAAAGCAGGAGAAAGGAGCCGAGAGGAGGTTTAAGAGGAAAAAACATTTCTCTTTAGAATCAAATCCACAACATAAAAACCGTAACGCCACCCACAGCTCAAGCTGTAGCGAGAATGAATAAAGTCTGGGTGAGTTGGGGGGAAATGGGCCTCTGTGAATCCCACAGAGGTAAGAGCGTCGTTTCTGTCCTGTTAAGTCTTTTTCTTCGTCTCAGCGAGGCTTGTGGGGGCCAGAAAGTGCTGGTGGAAAGTTTCTTGTGCCAGGAAAACAGAGCTGCTAACAGCTACAGCACCTTCCTCCTTCTCAGACTCCCAGATGATTTCCTGATGTGAGATGGATTAGGGCATCGTGTTTAACCAGACGAGTTCACTGAGAGCACGTTCTGATTTGAAATGGCACCCTGGAGGGACAGCTGTGGAGGACGGGAGGGCTATGCACGAGGCATGCCTTGCTCGAGGGTGTATCAGTGGTAAATGATAAGGAAGGGAAGAACTTTTCTCATTTGTTTCTGCCACTGGAGATTTGAATTGCTGCATTTTAGTCACGTCTCACTTTGTTTTAAACACTAGTGCAGTGCTTGTTCAAAACGTGCCCGTTCAGTACAGGCTGATTGCTTGGCCTCCGGTATTACTGCCAGAACCGCTCATCCAAACAACTTCGCACTCGACCATAGACTGTATAAAAGAAGTGGACGTAGCTTCCGGGTCTGAAAAGTAAAGCCATGCGGAAATGCCATTCTTTCTAATGGCCAGCAGGGGGCAACTCCACTTGTTGCAAAAAGAAGTCCGATTGTAGTCTATGAGAAAATGACCCTGCTTCTCACTGGATTTATTACCTCAGTAAACATTTTCCTAATGAGTTTATGGTCTCAATCGTTAGTTTCAAGTCTTCTTCAATACAGCATGATTTTCATTTTGTACATTATGGTCCCATTAGAGTAAAATAGGCGATAAAGGGTATGCTTTAGGGCGTGGCTACTTCGTGACTGACAAGTCGCTACACCGCGACGAGTCAATCAGAATAGAGGCGTAGCAATGCGTATCTATACTTGTTTTTGGGTGTTGTCTGTGTTTTCGTCTTACAACTTTGACCATAGACCGTATAAAAGAAGTGGATGTAGCCTCTGGGTCTGAAAAGTGAAGCCAATGCGGAAGTGCCTTAAACCTGCATTCTTTCTAATGGCCAGCGGACGGCGACTCCACTGGCTGCAAAAAGTCCAAGATGGCGACGGCCAAACTCGAGCCTTCAAAATGTTAGTCCACAAACCAATGGGTGACGTCACGGTGGGTACGTCCACTCCCTTGGGTCCTCACCAATACACTCACCAAGTGTGAAGTCGATCGGATGAACGTTTGTCGAGATAATCGAAGGACAGACAGACAGACAGAGACTCCTTCCATTTATAGTTAGATGAAGTAAACAACAAAAATTTTGCAGCAAAATCAACTCAAGTCAATCAAATCACTGTGATCTGTAGATTCACTTGTAGGGGCAAAATACATTTGCAGAAATCTTTTGAGTCAAGTTCAACTTTGGTGAACTTTGGCACACAAATTTGCGCCGTTAACCAATAACAAGCCGTCTTGACAGCGCTGACCTTTCAGGAAATGAGAGTCTAAAATGGAGGACACTACGGTAGCTTATTAGCGGTCCTGAATCAAATTTGATTTAAGCCCCTTTGGAATATAAACTTCACAAAAAGTTCACAAAAGATGTTTTTTCAGACAGATAGAGACAGGAATACATGGTACAAACACCTCTGTTGAATAAACTGTGTGAGCTTATTGTCCCATTAGCACTCGAGCGAACGAGCTTGCCAACTGACAGTCTGGCTATCTCACCGGCTCTGAAAGCTTTTCTTCAATAATTCTTTATTAAATTAAATGGTGTACAATGCTGAGAACACAATGCCAGACAGGAGTAAAAGGCAGAGTAGAGTAGTAGAGAAAATAGAAAGAACTGACTAAGAACAAATGTGATTTGTAATTGTAATGCTATTGCAACGTATTGACGTATTTATGTCATGGCTACATACAGCAACACACACTTAAGGTGAAGTCATAGTTGCTGTTGGCTCTGCTGGAGGAGTTGGATCCAAAAAAGGATCAACTTCAGTCAAGTAAAAGTGTTTTGATGACATAAACCTACAGAGAAGAAGAACCACTATGAGTACTTCTCACAGCATCACCAACTGTTTGATGTGATAAAGTTTCATCATCCAAACAAGCCATCCTGAACAGCCCTTTTCCAGCTCAGCATCTGAATCAAGTTTATATGTTAGGTATGATGGTATGGTATGAATATTGCTTAATGTAGCCTGGTGTTTGGTGTAGATCTCTGGAATGTGCTTGATAGACGCAGTCCTAGAAGTCACACCAAAACAAAATATAAAAATCACCCTGTCTAATCTAAGTGTGACAGCAAAAAGTAGCAGAGTTTCTGTTTCATTTCCAATCTGCACTTCATGAATACGTGGTATATACATTTGTATTCCAACAACCTGTATGCAGCGTGTAATCTGGAGCTTGTCAGTGTTGCCATGACAATAATTAATTCTTAAATTCACCTGAAAACAAACATTTGTTGTAACTTCAACACCTACTGCAGCGTGACTGAGCCAGAAACAGGACAGAGAATGACACACAACACTGGAAAGGAACAGTGACAGAATAACTTGATTGTTAGTCTAGAATATGCCTGAATTTGGTCCAATAATCACAAAAAAAAAAAAATTTAAAACAAGGTAGAGAAGTACAGGTGTTAAAACAGATGTGATGCTCCTGTGTGCTTTATTTCTGACAGCGTTGTCAGTTGATATAGATATCAGATAGATATCAGATATATATCCAAAAATAAAACGAACCGTCATCCACAAAAAATAGAATTGAGAGGTGAATAAGAACTGACAATGAAAGTCTGACAGAGCGAACAGAAGAAGATTCAGGTTACTGCTGCCTTCAGTTTGAAGGCACAGCATGCAGAATGGGCCACGCTGCTGTCTGGATGCTCTGCAGACTGCTGTGGCTCCGTGCATCTGGCAAGCAGGGAGACTCAAAGCATAAATTCCATCTCAGCACTCGAGTGGGAGGCAAGGGAGCAGAGAGACATGATGCAAAGTCTGAGAGAAATGATGGTAGAGAGCAGAATGTCCAGAGGCGGAGATGATGAAGACTCAGACAGACACATGGCAAATTAGCACTCAATTTATATGACGGCACAATGTACAATTGCAAATTTTCCAACCAAAATCAGCAATCAGTGGAAGCTCATTTTTTGACATGTGAATTTGAGCAATTGACTGACTGCAAATGCTCTCGACAGTGCTGACCTTTGAACCATCCAATTTCATAAAGCCGTGTTCTGCTGGAGGGCACAGTTACTTCACAAAAGAGGTGTGGCACGGATGAGACAGTCATGAGACAGGAGTCGATGGTGCAAATATGCCTGTTCAATTAACAATGTCTTCTTATTGTCTAGTTAGAGACAGAGAGTCACTACATCACGTTTCCAGCAACTACTTTGCGAATTTCGTTGTGCCGTTTTCTTACTGAGAACTTAGACTTGTTGGGATTTAAATCATAACATACCATCACATAAAAAGGACAATAGCGGACAAAAACTGATATACCATTTCAGACTGTGCGCACTTGTTTTTGTTAAGAAACTGCTGCGTTTAACAACAAATCACTGGAAAGAGACTCCCACGAATCACCTACGGTGGCTCACAGAGGACAGAAGTAACATTGAGGAGAGACAACACTGAAAAAAACAATGAACTCTTTTTGTCACCCACAGTTTTTGTTACAGGGTAACTTTGTTCTTTTTCAATTTGGGTCTTATTTTTGGAGTTTTAGCCATCATTCCGGTCAATAATAATAAGATTGTACCCATCACATTAACTCCTTAGATCTGGGAACGTGGAAACATCTCTAAAAAGAAGTCTGCTCTTACTTTCCGTTTTACCTCCAAATAAAGTGGTTTTGGTAATCTGGCTACAAAGTTGGCTTGTTTCCAACCTGTCTGATTGTTTGGCCGCTCATGTTTCTTGCCCTCATGGAGTTTGTTGTGCTTCAATATTGTCATAACCGATGGAAACGATGGCCACAACTACAAAAATAACACTCGAGTTGTAATAAACCAGAATATTCTATTTATTTTACTGGTATTTTAGGGGGGCTTTGATGCCACCAGTCATTGAAGACTTCTGACCCTGAGACAGACAAACAAACAGAAAGAGATGAGGCACCCCAACAAGTAGACATTTACACCTCGAGCACGAACAGCATGACGCCGCTGCATAAAAAGCGCCACTGCTCCATCCATCCTGCTCAGAGTGAGTCATGGACAGGAATAATATGACCTTTCTGCCTGCTCAACCTGCTGGAGGGATGAGGGGGAAATATCTGCCTTCTCTCTCGCTCTCTCTCGCTCTCAGTTACAGCCCAGAAGATGCTCTCTCTCTCTCTAACACAGGAAGGACAGAAGTCTGGGGACCTGCCAACTAACAAGGGGAGTGTGCTGAAAGGGTCAAAGGTCATCATTCATCCCCCTCGGTCTCCTTCCTGTAAAGCTCACTGGAGGATACAGCCTGACTGCCCACACACAACAAACACACACTTCTCTGGCTCCAAAAACAGTAAACAAGGCTCAGCTGAGGCTGCCAGGCAGATGTGGTGTGTGTGTGTGTGTGTGTGTGTGTGTGTGTGTGTGTGTGTGTGTGTGTAAGGATGATATGGACCGGGTGAACCGTTCTACTCCCTCACTGCAGCTGGTTGAGTTTGTTAAGCTGACACTTGCCAGTATAATCCCAGTACTGTGGCTCTCTGGCTTCCCTCATTTTCCTCTCAAGAGTTGCACAGCTGGACCGCTCTCTCACTTTCTTCTTCTTTTCATCCAGTTTCCACCACAAATTTGGATGACCAAGTGTGAAAACCTTTTATTTTTTCCAAAAAGGGCTGTTTGAATTTTTTTAGATATTGGTGCCAATATGATACTTAAGTTTTTGTACTGATGTCAAAACAATACCTTTTATGATACCTTAGTGTATATAACCATCTTTTAACCCTTTTTTAAATTCAACAAAATATGCCAACCTGCTTGATGCATCAGCGTCTAAATAAGGAACTATGTCTAAATAAAATATAGACTAAAGTTAGCTAAGTTTTCTGATTTAAATTAGGAAATATCTGATCAAAAAATAAGTAAACAAGCCAAAGAACCAAACATTCTGTTAGGACTGCAGCTAACTTTTTATTTTCATTATCGAGTAATGTGCCAATTATTTTCTCAATTAATCAAGTAGTTGTTTTGTCTATAAAATGTCAGAAAGTGGCAAAAAACTGCCCATCATGGTGTCCCAAAGACTATGGTGGCATCTTCAAATGTCTTGTTTTGTCCAATCAACAGCCCAAAACCCAAAGATATTTAGTTTGAAAAGACATGGAAAAAGGAAAAAGACAGGAAAAAGGAAAATCCTCACATTGGACTAGTGCGAACAAGCACATTTTTGGCATTTTTGCTTGAAAACAAAAACAATTAATCAATTATCGACACATTTTTTAATCTCTACATTCTTTGCCAACTTTTTGCCAACTTTTCAAAGTCTATGCTATGGACATATGTTGTTTGATACCCATCCCTATTTACAGGTGATATTAATGGCTTTATCCTCTATACTGTGTCGTGATGCTTCATTAATTACTTCCACCTCACAGGACTTTATTTTGAACTCTAGTCAAGACCTCAAGGTCTCCAAAGATACCAAATATGTCACACTGATTTAGAATTAAATGTGCATGAAATTATAGACAATTACAGACGAGTGCATTGTTTGTTGCTCTAATCTCAGTTCAGACCAGACCACACAGATTGTGTGTGTCTCTCTCACACACTCTCACTCTCTCTCACACACACAACATACACACACACACACACACACACACTACACAACACAGTGTCCCATAGCAGCGTCCCTCCTGGCCCACCAGAGAAGAGGAAGTGTTCTTTCCTCCAGCCTGCAGCCCTGATGGAGTGTGACAGTCTCTCAGGTGCAGCATCCATCCAACCAGGCACTCAAACAGGCTGTTACTGCAAACTGCCGACTCAGCACAGTCGTCCCATTACACTTATCTATCGCCTTGGCTGCTGCTTCAGCACACACATGCGCACGAGGGCCGGTGCATGGAAGCAAATGCACCCCAGAGCATGAACACAAGTACAAAAAAATATGCTAACACAGAAACACACATACAGCCTGTCTGCATACAGTTTGTGCACAAATGCATGCATGCAGACACACACTGTAGATGCAAGCAAATACACTTCAGCACGTGCACTTGCACACATGCATGCACACACTCTCCACAGTTCAAGCGCGTGCTGACGGAGCAGTGAGCCGGCCAGAAAGTGCAGATTGACAAAGAATGGCAGCCATTGTGACCAGGCCACTGATATTTACTCTCTTGTGGCCCAAAGCAGCCCTGATGCATATTCATGTGTGTGTGTGTCTGTGTTTCAATGAGAAGTCAAAGAGTGGTAGTAGCTCTTTCCTCAGCCGAGTTCATTTAACAAAGAGTGGCTCGTCTGTGAAAATGCCGCAGAGCACCTAACACTGGGCGGTTGCTATGACAACCACAAAAGCCTGGAAACCCACAAACAAACAGCTTGGCTGCGCCGAGGCTCTTAAAACCCACGTCCGCCGCCCTCCCCGCACGCTCGCTGGGATCCAACATGTCAGCTTACACATGCACGTTCACACACACCCCACGCAACACAAGTTTACAACCACAAAAACGTCTGTGACGGTGAGAGTTCGCCGTATAATTTCCTCTGCGGTTCACCTGGACATTAAATTCAATTACTTTCAAGGGATGGTTTGGTGGAATTCAAGGAATTCTAGCTCCAGTAATCTTGCTAAAATCATTCTAAAACTGCTGCTGGATCAAGTATCCATTATATTTGGATTTTCCAAAGGAGGATAAAAAAAACAGCTGTGGATGGAACAAAATACATTTACTTAAAACTTATACTTTTACACAAATATTGTTATAGTTGAGAGTTATAGTTACTGGTTACTTTGCAAAATATAATTTTACATACAAAACGTATGATCAGCTTATAATATTGGACTCTTATTACAAATTTAGCATCAATAATAATAATCCACTAATATTACACATAATAATATAACAAAGGGGAAATTATGCATGATGAGTACTTTTACATTTGATACATAAAGGACATTTTGATGATGATACTTCAGTATTTAGTTTTGAAATTTTTTACATTGTGGTATTGCAACTTTACTTCAAGGATAGGAGTAGTAAAACAAAATACTCTCAAAGCCACACATTCCTCTAAAAACAAGAAACTTTTGAAGCCTTATTTTACTTTTCTCAAATCTATAAACTGTCAAGGATTCTTCCGTGATGTTATATCTCTTCCATTAAACTTCCATATTTGGTGAGAACAAAAACGTGCCCATGTCAACACAAGTGTCTGACTGAGCATGACACAAGTTGATAAGAAGATGCAGCACTTTGGCTGATCTCAAAGCACACAAATTGGATGCAAATCCGTGTGCAGATGCTATTCAAATAGAGCGCAGGCATCAAAGAGGCCATGCTGAGCAACAAGTCATTGAAAAGCCCAGCGTGAACATGTATCTCCCCGCTTCACTGGCTCAAAGCTGGAGTGTCCCACCGCACAAAGGCCAGTCTGTAGAGGATCCTGTCCTCTGTACTGTATGTGTCCAAACTGAAGCGACAGCTCGGCTTTATGGGACTTAAACAAACATGGAGGACTGTGTACATAGAGGTACATTCAGCTACAGGGTAAAAATTGAACACTACCTGCATATCAGTTTTATTTAAATATTATCAACCCAGTGCAGATGTTTCGCAGACTATATTCATATTCTATAAGGTAAATTCTAAAGAAAATATGTTGATTAGAAAGTTGTTTATTAGATGCCCCGCACTGTAAACTTCATAGTATCAATACATTTCAATAGAACGTTATTTAAAATAGACAAAGGGATCTGAACGGTTGCACTGCAAAGGGAAAATAAATTTCTTCTTCGCTCAACAGGAATAAAGTTGTTATCACAGCGACTCAGCACAGACATAATTCCTGAGTCATGCCTGAGCTGCTGTGCTCTCTGACAACAGTCAGATGCCAATCTAAACAGTGTGATGGGAAGTACAGTGGCCCGCTTCACCCGAGTCACAACACAGTAGTCATGAGTCAGCTCCAGCTCGGTTTGCCCGCAGCAGTCGTGTGATGGGAAGTGTGCGGCTCGGTCGTGGTGCTGCTTTGTGCCGGAGCAGCGTTTTTCTCTGCTGACCGTCACCTGACTCAGAGAAATGCTGAGCTGGGAGGAGCTACACTGCACTCGAACAAAGGACGCTTTCAACACATCTACACATCAGCTGTACCGTACGTGTCCTGTTAAGGCCATTGTACTTACAGTATGTGCTACATTTCTATCCACCAAGCTGGATGTTATCACGAGTACAGATGCAACATTTTCTCTTAGTTTAAAAACAAATACACATTTTGTATGAAGGTTTCTGATTAGCTAACAGGTGTCCATTAAAATTGTAAATCAGGATACCTAAAACATATTCTATATGTACAGCAACAAACCTTATACATTATTCATTATTTTCTTATACAATGACACCTTATAGTGCATTATAGCTTCTTTAACATATCCAAAATAAATGATGCCTCATAAATATGTATGACTCATGGTATCCGTTAGTGGTTTCTCACTTCTTCTTCCTATTGTTTCATATTCTGCTTCACTCTGATGAACAGTCAGCTGGTACTGAATTCACACAGACATGTGTAAAAGTTTTGTTTGTAGATTATCTGTTTCCAAAGTAGTTCGTTAGTTTCTCCCTGTCTATGTCCACCCACCAGCTGACAGACAGAAACAACCAAAGGCGTCATTACAATGTCATCAGTGAAGAAGTGTATAACATAGCTGTCCTTGAAAAATCAGTAGAACTCTCTATAGCAAAGGGAAAAAGGCGGTAAAGCTTGTTAATCAATCATCTGGATTTATTTATTAGTATTTGGTTTTGATAAAGCAGAATCTTCTGTGATTCCAGTGTAATCAACACAAAAAAAATCAAATGTTAAAATAATGATTTTGAGATAAACAAACTCAATCAAGACTTTGATTTTGAAAACCACTTTTAGGATCCCTTTCGATGACTTTCCGATGTTTGTGCCACAGTTCTGTTACTACCGAATTTCCCTCAAACTCTTTACTGTTTGGGTCTGTTGCCAAAAGCAAAAGACTTCCAACAACTCTGTTCAGAACGCCTGCCTGGAGAAATATCAGATAATGAAGAGGCAGCAGCTCAATGCCACTGTGGTAAAAAGACAACAAACATCATTTTCAATTATCAATTACTCCTAAAGTATGTCTTTTGTAACATATCTAAAGAATAAAAGCTCATAAATCAACATCAAACCCACAACCAGTTTGGTCTATATAGTAGCTCGCACAGTGTGGCCTATGACTTAATAATAACATTGTAATAATGGTGGTCAGTAAACAGGCTGCTAGTGCTAGCCTGGCTACCAACATCACACATGTGACCCTTGCCTTGCAGGTTGCAGGTTGAGAGTCACCCAGCATTAATACGGCATAACATGAAAAACAAAAGCTGCTGCTGGGTTAAGAGGTAGTATGTCAAATTAAAAAAAAACAGGTTGCCTCTATGTGGTAAAATGGCCAACCAAAGCCACATATAGTTGAGAAAATATATCGCACCACAAGGTCTATTTAGTAGCTTTCCAATGACCTGCATCAGCACAGTTGCCTAAGTTACGTAAGTTTTAGGCCAACACGGACGAGAAGTCCTTCAAGTTCTTGTAATAAAATTTAAAGTTTGAACATTTATTACTGACAACAGGGCAAACTCCATCTGCTGATGAGGATCATGTGATATGATCGAAAGCTCCAGAACAGCTGCTAGATGTACCATGTTGTCCGATTGCCTTTTTTCAACTGCTGTTTCAAATGTCAAGAAAGAACTTGTTTTTTATCATTTATATTTATTGTGCATGCAGATCTTATCACATATAATTATAGAACATAACATGTTCACATATGGCTCTTTGCTTCAACATGTCTTGTTTTGGAAAGTCAAACTGATAGAAAATGAAAACATATTCTGTAAGTGTGGGCAGGGCAGAGTGACTGAGGGGGAAACCGCAGCCTTCTGTTGCTTTGGCCTCAGTGTTGTTTATACGTGGGATCCTTTCGAGAACCAAACACACAAAATTAAGCTTCCCGATCATCAGTTCCACATGTGAGTCAAAGAGAGAAGCGGGAACATTCTCAGTTCAGCAAATAAACCAGACATGAAAGCCAGTTTCAGGAGAGACGAGCATAAAAGAAAGTCCAGGTAAGGCATGAACTGAAACCGTGATCACGAGTTACCTCGTCTATTCAGCTGAGCTCCAGTGGCCACTTGACTCGCGCTGACCTCCACATGAAACATCCATTCAGAGAAATGTGTTTATGTCACAAAGAGAAATCGTTAATAACAGGCACGCTGCTGACTCGCAGGGTGCTGTCTGCTTTACAGGCATGTCATGGTGTTGGAAATTCCTACTTTTTTAAGAAATAAATGCCACAATACACTTAAATTCAACTTTCAGCACTTAATGGGCTACATTTGTCAAAACACCTGTATCATAAAAGTTGAAATATAAACTTTGGTTTGAATATGTGCACTTAAAGCCACTACATATGTCCTATGCCCAAAACCACCGGCCATATTTACATGTACAATTACACTTGGATCAACACGTGTAAAAACTAGCCCGTTTAAGACCTCTGAATCATTGCTCATTGCTGTTTTCACCAGTTGGAGAGACAGTAGACCAATCAGAACTGTGCAGATGGGATTAAGAAAGAGGATGATATCTTCCTTCATGGACAGCTAGCAAGAGAATGGTCACAAAAGTGGAGACAATCAAGCGTGGATGAGATTGATGTGATCAAACGCAGCCGTACAGGTTGTTGTAAGTCGGGTTACTGTACAGCAATAACTCCTAAATCAGCATTTGCTTTTTGATCATGGAAACGTGAACTGAACCTCGCAGTTCCGTGTCAGTCGAAAATGACTTTGGAGGGTCGGATACGTCACTCGCTACTGATTGATTAGTTAAGAGAAATCTGGACAAGACGCCTCAATCAATCTCAAAGCAAATCGTTAGTGTTTTCAGTCTGTGCATACTCAAACTGTATGCAGAATACTAATTAGATTTTAAGGTGCTATTACATTTAGGATGACCATTTCTTTGTCTTGCATTAGAAGTACTGTGTTAGTGGGATAGTGCAGAATATTATAGTGGAGGCAGCCCGCCTCACTTGGCTCTGCTGGCCAATTTCCCGAGGGAACCCTGTGCTGGGGCATCACAGGTGAAGAGGAATATTCTGTTATTTATGTTATTCATGTACACAGACTATATAGACTATGCTGCAGGGTATCAAAGGTGCAGAGTAACAGCTTCACCCAATAAGACCTGACCAAGAATATGACCAACAGCAGTAACATAAGTAACATAACATTAGGTTTTGAAACTGTATTTTCTGCTGCACAAATAAAAATCTTGTGGGCATCTGTTGTATTTTCTCTGGCTTTTCTGGATCTGTGGAAGGTCACGGAGGTTGTAATTACGACGGGCAAGAGAAGGAAGAAATGGTTCACGGCAAAGTCAGACAGAAACGAAAAAGAAGAAGAGGACCACGAGAACAGGAGGATGCGCACATGCATTTGTTCTCTGCAGAGCTAATCACAGCCGTTGAACTTCAATATCTTCTATGTGACCACATAATTAACTGCACAATCAGCTGCTGTGACTGGCTGCTGTTTTACCCTCCCTCCCTGTCTGTGTCCATCAACCAGCTACAGCACCTGCCAGCACTTCACGCAGCTCAAACCTCTCTGCTGCCCTGCCGCTCTGCCAAGGGCTCTCCACTACACACCGACAAGTAGCGGGCCGGCTCTCCCCTTGTGCTGGGCAACCAGGGGTGGGGCTGTCGAGGGGAGGTGTCTGTTACAACTTGTAATGAGATCTGCCGTGAGCACTTCACAGTGGCTGCTGTTGTTTACTGTCGCAAATGAAGTGACGTCGGGAGCATGCAGACTAATCCCGCAGCAGCAGGAAACAAAGAGGGGGAAAGTAGCGCAAGGAAAAGAAATGTCGGTCAGCTGTTGTCGCTGCTGCAGAATTTAATTGTGCAGACTGTATCACAAACAGCACAGAGTCATCGGCGCGTAATGCAACTTGCCTGCAGGGAGTCAACTTTAACTGACCACGAGCGTCGGTGGATCAGACGATCAATAGCAGCCACTGATTGAAATTCAGACGTTCAATACTTGTCCTACTTTAGAACAGTGGAAGAGTGCAGCAGAACAAATAGCCTCTGGCCTCAGATTTCATCAGAACACTCTCTTCCCAAGGACTCACTAACACAGATTGATGGATTGATTTATTTCCAACTTTATCATCATTCTAGGTCCACAGGAACATTAGCTTCATCTCCTTTCCGTGCACTGTGGCTTTAACCGTCGCACTTATTACTCACTCCTTGCCTGTAACATAGGCCACCAAGGAAGGCTGATTCATCGCACTGACTTTAACTCCCTCTGAATTAGACTTAATTGCCTACAGTGTAAATAAAATCTTCATTGTTCAAATGCTGCAATTGCCTATTTATTACACACAGAGCAAATAATAGTGACGCACTACCCTCTGTGCAGTGGAAGACAGGCTTCCTGATAAGGCTGGAGGGAGATTTCAACACGCTAAGGCTAAAGCTAAAGCAAGGAAAAAACGTTTTCCTTAAATCCATCGCCACCTACGCGGTCACACCGTGCAGAAGAGGGGCAGATAGATGGTGGAGAGAAAGAGCAAAAAGAGACAGAAAGAGAGGGAAGCGAGGCTGAGAGAAACTGATGGGAGTGGACGTTCTGACCGTAACTGTACTTTTATTTTAACAGATCTTAATTTTTTCACTCCATCACTGATTTACATAACATAATAGTTTTTTAATCTCCACTTAGTCCGTTTCATTGAAGCTCCTGCAGTTCTACACTCCCAGAGTCAACTACACTCATCCGGGGGAAAAACTTTTGTGCCACATGGGAAGTGATGCGTTGATAAGTTTCCGGCAGAAGCAGTAGTGGCTGATTTTGGATAAACAGCAGAAGAAGAGCTGGGTAGTTAGTGCGAGCAGCGACGACCACCACAGCTGAACAGACAAAAGAAACGTCAAAACTTTATCGAGAGCAAAGCCTGTACCAAGAGGAGCAATTACAACTTCCAGTAACTCCACAGTTGGCATATTTACATATTGACAACGCGTGTTCGTAGCTCGATTGCTAAGCAATTGGTTAGCTTACATTCAGCAATATCCTGGGAGTTAAGAGGGCGTGTGAACCAGGGGATAACATTAAGCTAGCTGATGACGGGCAGTAAACACCTGCAAACGGTAGGGAAATGTTTAACACTTTGGGAAATGGGCTTATTTGCTTTGTCGCGGAGATTTAGATAAGAAAAACAATACTACTCTCATATCTGCCAGTTAGCTTAGCTCAGCATAAAGACTGGAAACAGGGGCAAACAGCCCGGCTCTGTTCAAAAGTAACTAAAAAAGTAAAAAGTAAACCTGCCTACCAGCACTCATATCTTGTTTGTTTAATCCTTACGAAAACACAAAGTGTAAAAATGACAATTTGCAGTTTTACGTGGAGTTATGTGCCGGACTATTTCTTGGCTGGGACGAGTAACTTCCTGGAGGCTGCCTGGCAACTGCAAGGAGCCAGGATAATGAAGGCTAGCTGTTTCCCTCTGTTTCCAGTCTTTATGCTAAGCTAAGCTAAGCTAAGCTAAGCTAAGCGAAGCGGCTGCAGCCTGTAGCCTTATATTTAACAGACTTAACCCACTTTCACTTTAAATACAGACAATGTGATGTGTGGGCATCTTACTCTTCTGTTGAGTAATTAGTAATGTAACTACTAAAATGTAAGAGTAATTGATTACATTTCAAGTAACTTGCTGAACAGTGTGTTGAGGGAGGGAAACACCCTGAAGCAACTTAAGAGTAAAGAGTCATCTGATAGCCAACCTGGCCAGTGATGATAAATTATTGACTCCAGGTTGACAATGTGACAAAGGATGGCCTCCTGAACACGCTCTCTTTGTGCAGAGACCTGAAAGCTGCTCTGTCTTCCACTCACTGCTGCCTCCTCCCTCCTTCCTCCCTCCTCTCCTCTCCTCTCTCCCCTCTAGAGCTCCACCCACACAGCTACTGAATGGAAAGGTGTGCCTGCTGCCTGCTTTTACCACAGTATCTATTTACTCAAAGCTGCTTTCACTTACATGAGACGCACTGCAGCTGCTCCTGTGACGAGGCTTATGGCTAATACACTCACACAGAGTACAGCACAGTACGAACCCCCCTCGGCTTCAAAGAGAGGCTTCGCAGCGAGCACATGCACTTGAGAATGCATGTGGTTTGATTAATAGCATTAGCGGAGGAAAGACCCGGCTACATCCTTCCCATGTGGTGCAGGAAAATTCCTTGGAAACATGCAGACAGATCGCCTTTAAACCCCCTCTGGGTCGTATGCTATTGAAGACATGTGACCATAAGTGCGTAGTGGTTCCAGACGTGGTAGAGCATTGAACAGGTTTTTGCTCTGCACTCTTTGCTCCACAGGAAATGCACCTTGACCCCAAATCCCATGGTGGATGTGGAATCCAAAAAGCTCCCCGTCTGGGGACTCAAATCTGCCACCGAGCTGCAAATATAACAAACTCCAGTCTGTGCAGAATGAATTGTAAATTATGAAGCCAAGCAGTCAAACTTATCCAAACCCCTGATAAAGTCGTTAAAATTCATTGCACAATTGGCCTCGAAACTGTTTTAATGGCCTATAACTGAGACCTTGGAGCTTATTTCTGTATACATTTCTAAATTTGGAGCATGAGCCTGAGAAAATAAGCTATGCAAGAATTTGCATCAGGGCCCTGGCATTTGGGAGCTGCTCAGATAAGAGCCTAGTAATTGCTCACATTTGACTTTTCAAACAGTGAATTCTAAAAAAGCCGGATGCAGTGTACAGCTTGATGAGGAAAAATTATCTTTCACCTTCCTGAAACAAATAAAGGAGAAACTGTTCAGGGACGAGAGCTGCAACTTAAGTATGAATATGTTTTCCAGACCAAGAAAGGATGAGGGGTTTTACTGAGGTTCAACCGTCTCTCTTATAGAGCTGGAGTCTGCTTTCTCAATCACTGGCACCGAAACGGGTAGTCGACCAAAAAATGTTGTTCTGCAAAACACAGAGATGCAGTTCACCAATATTCAAACAGAACAAGAATGGAAAGTTGTGTCATGTGACACAGCTAAAGATGGAAAACAACCTATAAGAATTTAAGGAGGTAAAATTGTAGGTAAGCTTGTTATTGTTTGGCGGGTATCATGTTTACCATGTTCACCATCTTAGTTTAACGTGTTAGCATGCTAGCATTTGCTAATTAGCACTAGTACAACTGAGGCTGATGGAAATGTCGTTCATTGTCAGTATTACAATTGATCCTAAAGGGGATCATGAATTTCTGTACCAAATTTCACGGCAATCTATCCAATAGCTGTTGAGACATTTCACTCAAAACCACAAATGTCAATCTCATTGTGGCGTTAAGGGAAAAGTCAGGGGCCATTGCCATCCATAGAGCCACGCCACTAGCATGGCTGGAAATCTAATTCGCTTGTTAACACAGTGAAACAGCTGCCATTTTCACCAGTGTGTGTAGCAAAACAACTCTCAAACGGATCAATCAGTGTGAGCTGTCCCATTGACTTTTCTTGGGTAAACACTGCCACCAGCTCTCCAACAAGAGCCTCAGTACGCTGTACCGGAGAACAATACCCCTCCCTGAGACGTGGAGTCGGGTTATGTAAGAGTCATTAGACACAGGTCAGTATCTTCTGACACACCATACATCAAGCCAGGAGCTTCAGGCTATAAAGAGTAGATGGTTTCCTCCTGACTGAAAGCTCCTCATTAACGGCAGATAACTAGATGTTTCGGTTAATTATGAAACGTGCTCCATCAAACCCCAGACCGCGTTCACGCAGGGTCGGCTTTCAGCCAGAGAGAAAATGAAGAAGGGAGGTATTGATGAGGACAGACGTGGGTAGAGAAGTGAGCTTATCGGAGGCGACTCACAGGTTTGAATCCCAACTGGGACAATTGAAGCAAAAGCAATGAAGAAAACACGTCCAAAAGTTGGGAATCACCCAGAAATGTTCATCTTTTTAATAGAAATAGATAAATGTATTCACCAACGTGGGATTTCATTGATTTAAACACTGTATATACAGCAGCCAAGACATTATCAGTGTTTCAGATTTATAATTATAAGCCCCATTTTCGGCAGCCATTACATTAGTGTCTTGATGATGAGCTCAACCATAATAAATGATCGGATCTGAGAAGTTTAATTGCTTCCACGGTAAATAAAAGAATCAGTTTCCATCAAAAACATGAATATTTCAAGAGAAGACGATCTGCATCTTCAGTGGACACTTCCTGAATTTAAAAAAGTAGGACTCCACCTCTAATCGCTCTGCTGAGCCCGAGCACACGCATAAAACTTCCTGTGATGGGACGAGTGGATGGCTGGATGCTCCTGGGCCCTCTCAGCTGGGGTGTCAGCCTGTGACCCCATCAATCAGAACAAATGAGACAGCGCCCCGACAGCGTGACCGGGGCGGGATGATTGGTTCCCCGGGAGCTCCTGTTGGGATTTATAGCCCAGCTGTGTTAAACACGACAGCGAGCGTACGCAGGATTATCAGCACCCACAAGTCCTCGAGACTTCTATTAAGATATCTTTCAATTTTCTTACTTCTTACTAATTCACAAAGAACAGCAGACTGACAGATGACTAAGTGCTTGAGAAATGGCTGCTGAGCCGTCTCCTGCTGAGAAACAGACAGAAGGTTGCTCATTTCCCTGAAGCATCTTTGAGTCAGGCAGAGGTGGCATCTGAGACACTTTCTCACCTTTCTTTAAAGGAATTATTCACTCTCGTGCTGAGAGTTAGATGAGAAGTCTGATACCTCTCTCATACCTGTCCGTTAAATATGAAGGACGAGCTAGCAGCCGGTTAGCTTAGCTTAGCATAAAGACTGGAAACAGGGGGAAACAGCTAGCCTAGCTCTGTTCAAAGGTAACAAAATCTGCCTGCCAGCACCTCTAAAGCTCACTACCAAGCTAACCATCTCCTGGCTGTAGCTTCATATTTAGCATACAGACATGAGAGTGGTATTGATTTTCTCGTCTAAATCTTGGCAAGAAAGCGAATAAGCGTATTTCCCAATACTACTGCTTTTATGAATGGAAGGATTGAGAAGAAGTGTGTGCCGTTGTTTAAGAAAAGATGTTGTATACAGTCTTCTAGGCCAAAGCGCAGTTTTATCTGAGCAATTGGGGCACAAGGGCACTATAAGGGCCCTACTTTCTCAATCAGTTTCTAATACTTAATGTTAAATAGAAATATCTTGGATTCTCTCATAAAACCAGGGACAAAATTTCATTTTCATGGCTGAAAATATCTTGCAAGCACCGTGTACTCGCATGATAATGACTACATGTGAGTATAATCAGGGGCTCAATGTCAGGCTGCAGGATGGAAAAGATCACATGACACAGCCAGACAGTTTATTGAATATGAAAAGAACAGAAAGTGACACACTCTTCAGCGCACCTCATGTTTTATGTAGTGAAAAGAAGCAACATTTCAGCACATAACGCCTTCATCAGGGTAGAGAGCAGAGCCGCCTGCCACAGAGAGAGAGAGGGGAATTCACTCTTTTGACATTCCCTGCTTTGTCACCGCCGGCCTGTGACGCTCTTCTGCTTTTGTTAAAAGAGGGCTGCGCAAGGTGCATGATGGGAACAGAGGAATCTGATGACAGGAAGCATTTTGCGAGGTGGCCAGAGCTGACATTACACATCCTATTATGCAATCCAGCCAACAGCTGCCGTCGTGGAACAAAACTCTTTTTGGTATTCTTACTCGAACTGAAACGTCACACACTCATTCATGCGTTGAGTCAGTTTCCTGAACCTTGAAACTCATCAGATACTGTAATTTAAAAATTCCTGGGTGCAGAAAAAAACAAAAGCAGGTTTATCTTCCTTCCTGAAAACTCATCTTTATGCAGTTACAGTAAGTGTTATTTCCTCCAGAAGCAGTGAAATGTCGGTTACTGTAGATGTGGGTCAGGATGCTCTGTTTAGACGCCTGCTGCCAGCGACAGCCCCGCCCAGGTAGTGCTGATTAGTCAAAGTGGGGAGTGTAAAGTGGTGACAAGTCTGATGACTGATTTGCTTAGTGGGCACTTCCCGCATATCTGTCACCCAAAAAGACAAGTTCCTGCGCAGCCCTCTGGCCTGCAGGGTGGATTAATTGAGTCTTGCATCATGATTCGTAGAAATGTATTGACCAACAAACTGCTGCTGCTTGTCAGCCTGGAGGCCCAGACCTTGATTACACCCCAAAAAGAAAAATCCATGAACTCAGTCAGTAGGTCATATCGAGACACACCACATATCTCATAGATTAGCGGGGTCCGTCAGAACTAATTTGAGACTCAAAGTCACGAAACGAGAGAGAAGTTTTTTGGCAAAAGTGAACAAATTGTGGAATCATTCGATCTTATCTGTGACCTGGCTTTTACAGTCGGAGCAGGGGAATGTGGGTGTGGGTTGGGAGTGTTCGGGAGCGCAGAGGTTGGGGTGTGGGAGATGGGAAGTGGGAAGTGGGAGGCGGGAGGCGGGAGTTTTACAGGCAGGGCCTCATCGAAGGTACTGCAGCTTATATCCTTATAAGGACAAACCTGGACAAATTAGCTAAGGCAGTTAACACCTGAACTCCACCTTCCAGCTATGAAAACAACAGAAAAAAAATGTTGAGACGGAAAAACAGATGAGGTGCGTGTGGTTTTGTTTGTTTGTTTAACAGACAAATACATTAAAAGAAAAGTTGAGTGAAAGTGTGTGGGAGCTGCAGCTTTAAGTAACATCTGGCACAGTGTACCTGAGACACCTGGGTCTGCAAAGGCATAAAGATTCCAAGATAAGAGGATACCAGCGCCCTCATACCTGGGGGTCAGGTTAAGACTTGCATCGGACTCGAAATATTCTAAGCACTCTCTGACATTCTGGGTTCGTGTGCGTCAAAGTGGATTGCAAAATAGAGCCAGACAAACAGTCCTCACCTGCGCAATATGTACTTTGTCACTGTTTTTTTTGTATTTTTCCCCTTTTAAATTCTAGTTTAACTGTTTTGGGGGTTTTTTATGTCTGTGGGACCCAAACAGGATTACTGTGGTGATAAAATGTTTGCTGTCCAATTACCACTTCTTGACAAACAAATGAACGGTCTCCAGGCTATAGAGAAGTAAAGCAGCACACAGGAAAGCAAACTGAACAACTGTGAGCTATTACAACTCGTCATACATATACGAGTGCTGCAGTCTGCAGGAGCAAAAACATGCAAATGACCGACTGATACCATTTCCGTCTTGTTTTTCTTCGTGTTTATTCTGTGTCTCACTTCCCAATGCTTGTCCGTTGTTTAAATGAACCAACATCTCTCATGAAGGCTAAAGGAAGCAAATCCAAGATGCCTGTTGATTCATTTTAACACTAAACAGCTCAGAATTTTAAACATCTTAATAATAATAATAATGTGTTCTTCTTGATGGGAAACAATCCTGAAAACATGAAAGGCTTCTAGATTATCTGTTCATCAGCAGCCAAGCTGATTGCTGAAGGCTGGAGGGACTTTGGGCGGTGTGTGTTTCTGTGTGCACACATGCATATAAATGAATGTGTGTGTGTGTGTGTGCGTGCGTGACAGTTAACTACACTCAACCTGTGCATGCCTGCCAGGGGGGGCTGCTGTCATCCCCTTCAGCCTGTAATTGTGTGTGCGTCTAGTCAGAACTCAACCTCACCACTTATCACTGCTCTCTCTGCGGAGACGAACAGATGAATAAAACATTCCTGCTCTTCACAGAATGATTAGATCAATGAGGGTCAGGCAGGCGCAGAAATGTGCAGGTCATCAGAGGAAAGTATTTCACCATGATGGACTCTTTTTTTAGGTCTGTCATCCAGGCTGGAGGGGATGTGTGATGTGTGCTTCCTCCAGGCCTGTGCAAACTTTCTCTTTACTGCATGAAGACTTTTTTTTTTTTTAAAAAGGCACAAAAGAAGTAGCAGCCTGAGATGATGTCCTCTGATGACTGAACAATCTCTGTCTGCTGTTCACACCTGACACCAGCCCCGCATACCTTTTCCTTTATTCCCTCTAATTCGCTCTCGACCGGTAGCAGCCTGCCGATGACATAATCCAGGAAACTAGAAGCCAAGAGCTTCGCAGTGCAAGAAAGAAACTTGGGGAAAAAGTTTTCCAACGGCAGCGAGAGGGGCCGATTATTACCATTTTTGGGCACGCTTGCTCCTATGCAAGCCCAGCCCAAACCACAGCGCTTACTCAGATTCCACAGCGCTTTTCTTCCCCGTTTTTCAAAGCGGAGGAAAAGTAACACCCCTTCTCGAAACAGGCCATTCATACTCTGTCTGGAAAAAGAGCAGCAGCTGTTAGACGCGTGTGGATGATTTGGGCTCGTTAAGACAATATATGGATGTCGTGCAGCCCTTTATTATAAAAGGTGAAGCGTTATGGAGCTCATATTCACCCAAGGGGGAAAAGTAAAGCAGTAATCTATTCAGACTTTTACAGATGAACTTCCAGACTGTGGCCGTAACACAGCAAACAACTTCCAAAACAGAACAAAAGTCTATTTTTCTGCCGCAAGCGTCTGCGGTAACACGCAGAATCCGCGCGTAAATTCGACAAACACCTAAATAAAGGGGCGCAAGATGAGTTATGTTGGGTTTATCCCCCTCCTCACACACCCAAACACACACACACACACACACACACACTCCATCCCCCGGTTGTTAAGCATAGCCTAATCCACGTCGCATCATAAACCAGATGACAGGAGGGGCCAGTCACACACCATATGCAGTCAAGCGCATGGCTGACATCTGTTGCGCTGGAAAGGTGGGCGCCCTGTCCAGTTTTTAATTGTTTTTCTTCCCCCCTTTACACCCCCTCCTCCTCCTCCTCCTCCTCCTCTTCTTCTTCTACTCTTTCCCTCCTGCTGCAAAGATAATGTGTGGGCCTCCTGCATTTAATTGCTTCTACAGGATATTTCATAATACGGGATGTGTGCAAGCGTGTCGAGAGATCTGGAGGCGAGAAAAGTTTTGGAGCAGAATCAGGCTCCTGGTAAAAGTAGCGCAGAGAGCCGCACAGGTGATCATAGCACCGCGATAACGAGCCTAATAATCAAAGCAAACAGCTGCCGGTCGGTGTTTCTCAAAGTAGTCCTCGTCCTCAGTAATGTGTGATAATAATATCAGTCCGCTTTATAATTAGTATTATCATCACGAGAGACAGCCCCACTTCCGCACCTTTACACCGGAGGTAGAAGGAAGTCAGTCTCACCTTTCTCTGCTGCTTCTCCCATGCAGGATCCAAGAGGAGATCCCGATCCCAGTCATCTTCTTGATGCATGTAGTCTTCTTCTCCATCATACTGATCCATATTATACATGTATCTATAAAGCTTTATATATATATACAGGCTATATATATATATAGACGCTCTCTGCTTCTCTCGTGTGTCCCCCGGTCCTCGGCGAGGTGATGTTTTACAGCAGTATATTAGCTCAGTCTACTCTCCGCCACGCATTCAAGACGGTGTGTGGATGAAATTAACGGTCCACCCCCGGCTTCTCTCTCTCTCTCTCTCTCTCTCTCTCTCTGTGTGTGTGTGTGTGTCTCTCTCTCTTTCCCCCTCCAACTCTTTTCTTCCTCTATCTGCTCTAGTTTTGGCCCAGCAGGAGCACTCAGCGGTAGGCAGGCTGTAGGCAGGTCCAGTGTCGAGGAGCGACAGACGCAAAAA
>NTHP01000369.1:226798-244882 GCA_003416845.1 Oplegnathus fasciatus | reverse complement strand
CTCATCTCTGCTTGAGGCTAGCAGCTCAAGGCTACATTAGCTGCTACTAGCATAACACACCTGAATCTCTGGCAGAATTGTTGGTGGTCAGGTTGCATTGTGGGTAATGTAGGCGCTGGGTTGTGACAAGGATGAAGAATATGTGGAATAAAAAAATACAGTATCTCTGGTTCTGCTGCATCGATTTTGACAGTGTTGTTGGAGTGCAATACTAAATCAGTGCAGTATTTCTCTTTGAAGTATTTCTATGTAAACATTAAATATTCATGACTAAATATGCATAAAGTTAAAGTTTGGAGTTTAACACTCTACTACTGTTTCATCAGGACTGTGTGGGTGAGGTTTGATCAGATTTGATTGGCAACATAAGCAAACAAACCCACAACTACAATCACATTTTCATTCAAATATGGCTGATCCTGATCAAAAGGACAAAAACACAAATACAGAAATCTCCCATGTGAAATAAACAAAAGCCCTCCAACTTTGGCTGAAAATAGTGTGTTCGTGGGAGACCACAACACTCACAGTAAGACAGTGATTGGGAAAATAGTTTTTTTAAGAAACTGAAAAATTTAGGGTGTCTCCTCCCAAACCAATATGGTGCGTTTGACCTAACCCATGCTTGCTCTAGTGGAAGTCCTCAAAGACTGTGGTTGTACTGGGCTCCTCCCAGTTGTGAATGTGACCTACGAAGGAGGGTGTTGCTGCAAAAGAGCACACATAACCAGTTAACCTTCCCTGAATAAATAAAGATAAAAAAGTCCATTGTAAGTTCACTAATGGGTTTGATTCTCTCTTAATGTGACCGGCCAAACGTGCTTTAGCATTGTGTTTAGTAACAGTAAAAGATATGCGACTTAATTCTTTCAGGGAATATGTAAAATTCAACTCCACATAAGTTTGATTGATGTTACAGCTGTAAAACTGTAACTCTTTTGTACACGTCTGCATCTGTAGCCTGTAATTAATCATTGAGCCATATACAGCCCAGCAGGCACACTCCAGTCAAAATGTAAACAACCCCAAAGCATACAATATCTCTATTTGAATTCTTGTCCCAGGGGAAGCATGGGGGTTAAATGAAGGGTGTCTACTTCCTGCAGATAAGTGACGGCCACACTGAGAAGTTCTAAGAAGTAGAGGAAATTATTTTGACAAGAGAGCAGTACAAACAACTCGATAACCCTCAACTACATGTCTGCCTGCCCTCAGATTACCACTTCACCGCCAGCTCGTGAGGCCGTGATGCCATGTGGTGTGTTTTCTTTTGTAATCTTTCCCAGCAACCACTGGTATGCCCTCTGGTAGTCTGCTTTGTCTGGCAGAAGAGTACCGTCGTTCAGGCTGTGCACAGGAGACAACTGGCATCCTCAGAAAGCAATGACATCATGTGTCGCATGGACAATCACGACACAGTCGGGGAACCCAAGTGGGTGTGTGCTGAGCAGATACTCGTCCATTTATGGTTATTCACCTCATGACGAGTTAAGACCCTGTTCTTTTTTAGGAAGACTGAATCTTCTTTGTCACTGGTGTACTTTGAATATTTACTTGATATCCACTGATTTGAGTTTTCTGACAGATTGTGATATTTACAGTGACCAAATACCAACAGCGGGCATCAGGGCCGTAGCTAACAGAGCACTGAGGTCATAGTTTTATGTATTTTTCCTGGGAATAAAAAAAATAGACATGGTGGGCAGAATCTGCAACTGAACATAGTGGAGTTTTTAGCAGCTGAAGATCCAGATATTTCCTCCTGGAGTTGGTGGAGACCCAAAACAGAGCTAAAAGAGAGTGAATATTGGACTAGTGTTCGCCAGGTGGCCATAAACACGGCTCCAAACGAATGATCATGTTTCTCCTTAACTGGTGAATGTGTAAATAAGCAACTGTTTGCTAACAAGTTCAACATATCAACTTAAAAGGTGATGATATGTCAATGTTATGTTCGGTGCCCCCCAAAAAGTGGCCCAAGAAAATGCAGGTTTAAATTTGGCTACTTCCAAGCTAACAAAATAAATAAATAGATAAAGTACTCACAAGTTATCCACCAGAATTTATGTCTGGTCATGTAGAGAGGTTTTCAAACAGCATTTAGACAAACTCTAAATTTCCTTTTGTCATCTGATCAGAAATTTCTGAGGGGAGAGAGGGGGGTACATTGGGGGACCTTGTGCTTATGACCTCAGCATGTCTAAAATCTTGACCTGTTGCTAAACATTATTGAAAAGTATTTGGACTATTTTGCTTATAGTTTTGTATCAGCTAGGTTGTTAAGTACAAGAAGTCTCAGACCACCTGTGAAAACTATTTTTAAACCTTCTGAAAATGCAAAACACGAGAAGTATCAAAAGTCAGTGGAGGAGTTTCAGAAAATCGTCCAGACGCAGTCATATGCCATGAAGTGTGCACACGAGAAACTGAAGAATTTTCCATAGAACTACTTGAAGGGGGAAAGTGTTGCACTTAAATGCTTTTTTAAGTAATAAACACTTCCAAGATAAACTGCTTTCACTACAGTTGAGATTATTTTTTTAATCTTGGACTTGGAAATAAACAATCTCACAACAAGATCCACTTAATAGTTGATTCTCCAATTATTTATTGTTTTGTCGACTGCTTCCATATCAGTAATGAACTTTCGATCTCAGTCTTTAAGCCAATATGGAAGAGAGGTGCTTAAAATGCTCAGAAAGATGGAAATTTGAACATCTATAATTCCATGACAACTGAGCAAAAATATCATGTAATCTGATCGAAAGCTCCAGAACAGCTACTAAATGGACCTTGTGGTGAGTAGCCCAAGACTTTGGGGGGGAAAAAAACTGCCTTTTTGTGTGGACAGGTACTAAAAAGAAAGCATTTTAGTTCCAGAGATGGACATTACCTCTTTGTGATATCTGAATCATATGTTTCATTCAGAGTGGCAGACTGCTAACAACTGATTTAACAATTCTCATAATGAAAGATAGCTTTTAGTTCAGTCAATAAAATAATCTACTCTGGCCGACACTGGTTGCTCAGGGTCATGGCCAGCTGAAAAGGCTTCAGATTTCTTTCACTAGAGAGTTGAGGCTGTGTTGCCATGGCAACTCAGTTAGCAGTCGGTAGTGGAGGACCCAACTAAACACTACACTAAAACAAGATGTTTTCCATGATTTCAGACAGACGTGTGTCAGAGAAGGTAAATATTTAACCAATCAAACTCTATTGTGAATCAGCAAAGCCCCAGGAAGAAGTGGTGGCATTGTCACTGGAGAACAAATTATTCTTTAATTGCAGGAAAACAAAAGCGAGCGCTGGCTTGTAATGGTACCCAGGGGCTGGATAATGAGACATAAAACAATTGGTAGAGACACTGAGAGCATCATTTCAATGCACTGCTTAAACAAATGGTGCTCCTTACGATTTCTATGGAGACACAGTCAATTCTTCAGACACCCTGAAGCAGTCTCAGCTGAAAATCACTTTAAAAAGAAATAAGCCCAGAATAAGTCAGATTTACGCTCAGTGTGAAACCGTAAAAATTAAAATGCTGCAAAGCTTTTGTCCTCCATAAGACCTTTTTTTTTGTTATGGTTGGAGGAGCTCCAAATCCTGGGTGGAGCTTTCTGCAACAACCAGAGCATGAGAAAGAAACACTGACGCTGCATGAAAATAAATGCGTTTCACTTAAAATACCATTGTTATCAACAATATTTAGCTTATGTTTTATATTTTCCATCTTTTAATGTCATCTGTGGTTTGACCGAAAGAATGACGACATTGTCCAATTCATTTGTTCAGAAACAAAAATTAACCGCACTTTCTTTTTTAGTTCCTTAAGGTCTGCTGCTCATTATCAGCGCGAGCTCATATGTGTCACATGACTACAAGACGCGAAATGAAAAAGTTGAGTTGTAAAAACCCATAGAAAACCCACTTCCTAAATTAAGTCTGTTTAACAAATGATTTCTTTCCGGGATGAGAAAGAGATGTCATTATGTTCTCAACTTCTTTTCCGAGGGTGAGGAGCCTGACTCGCCCTCCTCTGATCCCACATGAGTCCGTTTCAGGGCGCTCTGTGCCAGGCCTTTTTCTCTCTGTGGCCTTGTGTCTTCAGGTGTAACGCCAGTCTCTTCTTCTGATTCTGAGGAGACATGGAGGTTCTCACTCACATATGGTGCCACAGTCCGGTGCAGCCCGTTCACTCCAGGGCTACGTCGGCTCTGGAAGTTACTGTCTAAAGCCCCCGAGCTGCTACAAGCCTCTCCGCTATCAGAGCTGTCTAAAGCCCGCTCTTTAGCAGCCCTTTCTTCAGTCCTATGTCTTTCCAGCTCAGTCCTGTCACTCCCTTCCTCATTCTCTTGGCTCTCGGGGGACATTACTGGGCTCAGACACACAAAGTCAGAAGGGCTCAGACATTTTTCCTCATCTCTGGCGCCACCGGTGTGGGGCTTGATTTGGAGAGAGTTTTGTTCCTCAGCTGATGAGGAGGAAGACAGGTCTTCAATTGATATCGATGGGTAACTGCAGGAGTCGATGGCTGAAAACAGAGCCTGTACAGACTCAGGTCGATCCCCAGCTCTGGAGACTACATGCATGCGCCTTCGCCTCATGACGTTGCGCCGCCTCACTGCACTACGCCGCTCCTCGTCGTCACTGCTGGAGCTGGAAGTGGATGTGGAGGAGCTGGAGGCTCCGGCAGGAAGCGAAGGAGAGGAGGCGGGGCTGGACAGTGTGGAGTTGTCCCTGGGGCTTGGGGAGCGAGGCCGGGGCATAGGGTCGAGCCAAAACTCACTTGAGTCAGAGTCCTCGTTCACAAGGAGGCCAGACTGATGCCGCTGAAGCCTGCTTCGTCTCCTCGGCCGCTCCTCCACCTCCGCTCCGGCTTGCTCTTCCCCTCCTGAGGCATCAGGTCCAGCCAGAGAGGAGGACGACGAGTTGTCAGAGTCACTGTGGTGACCAGCAGCCGTGGCAGCGGTGGGAGCTGTTGGTGTGGCCCTCGTAGAGCGGCGTCCTCGGGCGTGGAGCTGCATGATGGCCTCCTCGCTCAGGTCACTGTCCGAGTCGGAGCTCCAGCCCTCGATCTCTCGACGCACCAAAGAGTCGAAGAAGGCCATCATGCGTGGATCCTCCTGGATGGACTGGCTGACATAGTCGTGGGAAAGACCACTGCCGCTGTTGAGCACCAGGCTGATGTACTCCTCATGGGTGTAGAGGCTGCGTGACTTGTCCTCCACGCGGCCCTCCAGGTCACCTAGACTGTCAGGCTGCTGGTAGGGACTCCACACCTGAGACAGATGGAGAAACAGTAGGTAGGAATAGTGGAAAGAGAAACAGATGGAGGGATGAAGTTACAAAGAATGGCGGAGAGACAGAATAAAGGAAGGATTTAAAGTTGGACAGATAAGAAGGCAGAATGACAGAATGAAAAATGAATGGAGGAAAAAGTGAGGATCAAAAAGGTAAGTTATAGATAGCCTCAAATTACAGAACACCTGGATCTGTATCACCTTTCACTCTGTACAGTAAAATGTACAAAACAGAGAGCTCATGTTACTGTACTGACAAAACAGAATCTGAATCTTTCTTACTGTTGTGCAACTGCTTTTGTGTGAATAGCGTCTCCTTCTACTAAATGGATTTTTAGACTGTTTGCAAGGACTTAACCCAAATGAAATAATCTGATATCAACATGACAGGATGGCAATGTTCACTACTGCCCGTGTGACATATCATGTTAGGTGTGGAGTCATTAATCAGTCTGTGGTCCCTAGAATGAATGTTACATGTTAATATGCCTAAAGTTGGCATGTTATCATTACTATTGGATGCAGTGTTGCCAGATTGGGCATTTTTCCGCCCAATTGAGCTTCTTTTTATTTGACTGGGAAGGTATAAAATTGCTTTGGGCAGCTTGTAATAGTTTGGGCTACATTTTGTAACATTTGGGTGGTTTCCCTCAACAAAAAGTTATACATAAAGTCTAATGAATGGGCCCAGTTATTATGATTGAGACTGACAGAGCGCTAAGTTAAATGGGCTTGACACGCAGCAACTGAAAACTGATGAACGACAAAATCAAATGTCATTTAAGTTAACTACAGGCAGAAACTTCTTTCCTATTCAAATTATTATTCCGTTATTAAGTCAAAGCTCTGTAATAAAAACCTTGTAAAAGCTTACATATGTATAAGTGATACCTTTTTAAGTTTAATATCACACTACTCAAAGGCTTGGTAGAGATAACTTTCCATTACTGTAACCATAGTTTTGGGTTTGCCTAATTACACAAGTAAAACAGACACCAGAGGTGCACTTTATTTTTCTTCTTGAGCTCATTTTCAGCCACAGAACATAACAGGGAGGATCTGAAGAGCCAAATTCTGCTCACTGATACGAGCAAAAGGATAACAAAACAACGTGTTGTTTCTATGAGCACAGGCAAAATAACTAGGTGATGATGCTCAACTGAGTCAGTCAAAAATCAGTGAGACATTCAGCCAACTTCAAATGCTGCCTGGTTTGTTCATGAGGTCAGCACCAGGACAATACAGTGATTCAGAAAGCTTACACTGAGTAAGACTGATAATACAGAAATGCAGCTGCTGCGTCCTACAACTGTTATTCCAACAGCGTAAAATCTTAGTGTTGTGAGGAGTTTTTTTTTAACTGCAAGCTCTGCCATATTAATTCTATCAAGATTAAGTATTTTAATTTTAACTACAAAATAAAACGGATGTTGCAGCCTAATCAAGCTTGAGCTGCAGTGAAAGCTTTAGCAATAATAGTTGATCTACTCATATGCTTATGAAGCCTTTGGTATTTCATCCAGGCTACCTTAAATTTGTTCAGACCTTTGAAAGCCTGGCAGTGTATCATAGTCTGGGTCTGGTTTAAGAAATACTGTATCTGTGGAACCATTCCTATCTATCCATGACCCAGTTTTTGCAACACTGCCCAACTTCATCCGTTACAGACGACAGTCAATAATAGGGGAAAATCCATCTTTTTTTATTCCCCACTCCACAGAGGGAAGTCGGAGCTCAGTCAGTTACTGTGCAGTGTCATTGGAGATCAATGTCTCACTTAAGGGCACGTCTACTGTCTGAACATCTGAGGACACAGACTCAAATTTAGTCTGTCCACTAACAGAGCAATTTCTCCAATCACAAATCATCCTGCAGTGGATAGAAGATTTATCTCTTTGTACCTCAAGTTTAGGCCTCAATCCAGTCTCTAAAAAAACACAGATGTCTTAACCTTCTTTCTTAAAAATACAGCACTGATATTTCTTCACTAACCTTGATGACTTTCTCCACACCGGAGGAGCAGATCATGTAGGTGTGAGGGTTGAAGCGAACCTGGTTTACTATGGAGCGGTGACCCTTCAGGACCATGAAAGCCCCGTTTACCACACGGCCAGGGCCTCCTTGAAGGAAGAACATGATGTGGGTTTGTTTAATATGACACTAGCAGACAAAATACATAAGCTCAGAGACACAGAGATGCAAGTCCATGATAAGGGTTCATTAAAACAAAACACACAGCAATACAAAGACAGCCATGATTTTCAATGTGTTTCTGGATATTCTAAGACAGAAAATACACACTGTGAAATATGGCAGTCGTAACAGCAGTAATGTAATCCTCATAATATGCCTTTAGTCTGACACCACATAGGCCCAGTGCACATATTTTCAGTGTGAGTAACTCCAGGGAAAATAAAATCCATAAATGTGTCATGTGGTGCCACAGAGCTACAAATGACTACATTCTTGGATTGTTGCATTTTTGGGATTTTCTTCCCAGAGTAATTAGATTTGAGGAGTGTTCAGTCAGCCTACAGTGTGTGGGGCAGTTACTTCAAACTTTTCAGCATTTACGTTTGCTTTTTAGTTAGTTTGGACAGGTGAAAACATTCAAACTCAAGAAAAGGTTGGTGATACGAGTAAGAACTTAACCTGAACTAAGACTACAAAATGGAAGATTATATAATGAGACAGACGTTTATATAGGATATGTGATAGTTACTCATGCCTGGAAAGTATATTGTGAGCAATTGAAATTGAAGGGCAAACCACAGTCTGGGCAGTGAGCACAAACGTCCATCATTCTGGGGCTAAAAATTACAGCGACTGGATTCAGATTTGTTTTGCCTACCCCGACGCCACCGAAATCTTTAACCTTGCAGGATGACAGGTCACCAAAACTTTGTCCTTAAAAACAAGCTATTTGTGAGTTGTGGTGCATCTGTTTACAAGCCCAGATTTCCCAATGAACAGTGTGAACTTAAACAAACCAAAAACACAAAAGAAAACAAAGTATTTAGCAGAAAGTAGAAGAAAGAGTAGAAAGAAGAAAATTTACGATCTCACCTTGAGAACCATATGATTAAATTATTCGACTTCTTTTGTCAAGTGTGGACGCCAAAATCAAGGTAAATCATGGCCTACACCTCAGCACACATCCACATAAATATGCAGTCAGTGCAGACAGATTCAGTAACTCACCTGCTTCTGGATCCTTTGGGATTTTCCACATGTAGAGGTTGAAGTCATCTGACCCAGACAAGATGTACTGAGGGCGAAAACAGAGGGATGTTTTAGATATTTAAGTCTGCTCCATTTTGTATGACAAAACTTTCCATCAGACCTCAAGGGAGAGGAAATCTTTATACAGTATATACACACACACTGAGAGAGCCAAACCTTGGGGGTGAATATATGGCACAAAACCACCAGATCTTATCGCAGCGCTTCGTCTCATCATGTGGATCAAACACGCTCTTGACGTGACATGACAGTCTGACCCTAACACAGCTCCTGCTCCTCGTCTGAACTGTTATTAGACTTTCTAAACAGATGGTTCCACTTAAACTTGTCACTTAAGGTAACTTTTGACAGAGCTGGAGTGGGGGATGCGTTTGGTTCTTATACATACATATATCTTAAAGCGACATGTAGAGAAAGAAGGCCTAGAATCTGACTTTTTTTGCACTGACTGTAATGGGTAGTTATTTCCTAAATTAACGCTCTTGGTTGTTCAATCCAATTGACGTTCGCTAAACCCTTCCCCCGGGCAGTGGTTGTCTAATCATAGCTAAGAAACCGTAACCAGGCACAGTAGATTTCTTCACTCGCCAAAGCGTTGTGCCCCACAAGTTTAGAGTAACGTTAGTAGATCTGTCCACATCCTAAAAGCCCTTTTCTCTTGTAACATAAAAAGTGGAAAAATACTGTTTGAAAATACAAACAAGTATGTTAGAAAAATAACAGTCTGATCTTACATCTTCCCTTCTCATACTTATAAATCTAGGACCAACCAGCTCACAGCTACAGCCACAGCATACTAATATCTGGCTCGAGGTTGGTTGAACACTGGACTTCACATTGTGCACCTAAATACTGGATGCTTGTGAAGGACCAGAATGTTTTCCTTCTTATAAATATGTTCCCTCTTTCTTTCCTCCTCCGTTCTTTTCTTCTTTCTTTTAGCACATTTCTTTTCATTTGGAAGATCTGTCAAGCCTTGTTTTACCATCTGGAGGCACATTTTTGTCACATTTGTTTTTAGGCATCGTCTTGTGCTGCTGGATTTCTGACGCTCTGTCAAGTTGTGAATTATTTTCGTGCCGTTTTATCTGCCAATGCCTTTAACAAATGTCTTCAATTTCCTTCTGTAAATATTCTGCTGCTCTCTGTGGGTAAATTTCTCTTTGAACTTGCTCAAGAATGTTTCTAGAGCGTGAAGGCCTGCTGTCATGTAAGCTGGTCTATACCTTTTCACATTATCACTCCTTTTAGTCCCTGTACTTTTATTTGGTGAAAAATAGCAATGTCTTTATCTAAAAGAAACCTACATAAAATGCTCCGCAGTGGTAAAAAGAAATCATTATTCCTTAAACACAGACGGTTACTCATATCACTGTAGCTCCGGGGCACATGATCACACTCTGAACTGAACACCTGTGTGCTCCGCCTCAGGTTCCCAGAGGACACATCAAGCAGGAATGTCACACCCAAAACTCCCTCCCTCTTTCCTTTCCATCAGTTTTGTGTGGCAAGTTGCCACTCTGCACTTTTGCTTTCACACCAT
This sequence comes from Oplegnathus fasciatus, assembly GCA_003416845.1. Classification (NCBI taxonomy): domain Eukaryota; kingdom Metazoa; phylum Chordata; class Actinopteri; order Centrarchiformes; family Oplegnathidae; genus Oplegnathus; species Oplegnathus fasciatus. The sequence continues at coordinate 234,796 of NTHP01000369.1, read as the reverse complement.
TCTGAGAAAATCCTCTGTCGTCTGTGGTTCTGGGTCTATATGAGGAAGCTGTGAGATGTGCTCAAACATCTATCACGCCCTTCTCTGCCACCTCTTCTCTTGACATCCTGTATCTACACTCTATGAAATATTTGGCATAAAGATCCTGGAGTTTACTTTTTGCTTCAAGAAATTCTCCAGTTTTGATCTTAAACTGAAAGTGCTGCTCCCAGTGGCTCTCACAACCCTCCAAAATAAAACTGTAGGCAGTCGCTCTCAGCCCATAAGCTCACACGCAGTAGGAGTGGGTGATATGAATAAAATTATCACTGTACTTTTATTTTGCGATATCAATATAAATCGTGATATAGTACATTTTCTAGAGAATCAAATTATAAACTGTTTATGAGCAAAATAACAAGACAGGTTATCAGCTGACCCTGGAAATTAAATACCTAACAAATCAAGATACTTGATCAAAATGGTGCAAAAATCATATAAAATCCAGTATTGCCACAAACCAGTCCTTGTTCATCGAGTTACAGGATTGCCTATACAACCAGATATATTAGAGGTATAAACAGCATGGCAATATCTCTGGTTGACAAATTGATATGATGTAATGGTGTACAGTATACTGTATGATTATACTGCTTAACTCTACACTGCAGTTGAGTTTGTTTTTCTGGCCCTTAGTGGTCAAATTGTCCTACTGTAGCTTTAAGTGTCCAACAATTAAAAAGTCATTATTAGATGCAAAAATCATCAGTAGGAAAACATATTAAAGAGTAACTTAATACCAGGCTGAACAGCAGTGGTTCTCTGCCCTCTCTGATTAAGAGTTTAGAGTACCACTGACCACACCACAGCATCGTGCTGGGTGTGGTTGGATGTGGTCAGAAATGTGCTCTGTAACCACACCTAACAGTGATGTCACAGTGTACCGACATACCCTGAAGTAAACTTCTACATCACTGCAGCAAGGTGAGAAGGTAAACCACGGGCGGTTAGCAAAAACGACACTTTCAAAGGTTGTTAGATTGCTCTTTGGATGATCCAAGTTCTGCCAAACTGGTGATTTTTGTATTTTGTACCTCTTTAAGGATTCTGTTCCCACATTAGTGTGTTGGACTTCCACGTGTTGATTGACTATCATTATTAAATGCAACACATCCCAATAACTACATCCTTGGTTACATCAGTAATCTTTGTCAACACAGGAATAAACAAGTGTATACTTTTCATTATTTTCAGTTGAGACGCACAAAAATGCTTAGTTTTCTTCTTTAAGTCATTACTTATATACGTAAATGAAAATGCTTGTGATGATCAAATCTGCTGTTTGGGCCTTTAACATTGCACATATAGTGATGTGCCACACAAGTGATGAGCGCTGATTATATTATAACGAGATAACATGAGAGATACTACATCAGTATTTTTTTTTTTTAGATTTATAGATATGTAAAACTTTTGTTAACATAATTGTTATTACTACACTCAAAGACATATAGGACCCACTGACAGAAGTCACAATCTTCAAAGTCTCCACTGATCAGAGATCAATGGTCTTGCTCCTCAGTAATTCTTGTTAAAGTCAGGAAAGCAATTTAAATCCAGTTTGTCTGTCTAACTTGCCGGCAGGTGAACAGATTCAAACCAGCACCCTTCCCGTACAGTCCTGACCTGATTCTGTAACCTTTAAACTACCTCCTTCACTCATGTAGAGAGGGATCATTTTTTAAGCCTTCATGAGCTCTGCTGACACACGAGCATAATGTTAACATAATAAACATGGCTGCAGGGTGATGTCATGTCTGAGGAAGACCAACGGGAGGACCATTGGCTGAGTTCAGGGGCTTCTGGTGTTCCTCCAAAACTCAAAAGTCCCAATTTCACAGAAGGAACTAATATATTCTTCTATTTTTATGCTTTCTATTGATCCCACATGTTCACAATATTCCCCTTACATTTCATTTTAAGTAATCAAAGTCAGATAAAACAATCTCCCCACTGTTAGACATCATTTCTATATTCTGTATCTGCTTGTTGCATCAGGAGCTAAATTACACTCTTGAGTGCAATACATTATATGCAAGACATTGTGTTTATGGCTGCACATGAAGATAAAATGGAAAATTTTATATGTCCTGTATAACATTTCATGCAAACATTTCCATGTATGTAAGGGGATAGTGTGTTTGGAAACGTTGGGGCACTAACTACAATTGGAAATAGATGCCTTCAGATTCTGCCAAATTTGTTTTTACTTCATTAACCAGGTTTCTGTCATCTCTACTAGTAGTGGTAATGATAGCAGCACTAGTTTTAGTTCAGGATTCATATGATCTGATGACCAACCTGATCTTTGTCCCCAGCGAAGCAGCAGCTTTTCATGGTGCAGGAGTTGAAGTAGCCCTGGTTGTCAAACTGGAAGCTGGGCAGGCGGGAGTGCAGCTCGTAGAGGACGGGCGGCAGGCGGCGACGCAGTGCCAGCAGCTGGGTGCCGGTGCTGTTGAAGCGAACACTCATTGCGCTCTGCAGGGACATGCTGCCTCCATAACGCAGCAAAGAGCTGAGAGAAGGAAAGAACATATTAGAGCTAGGTAAGACTTGTACGCACCAATCCTGGTTTTTTTTTTTAAATCTGCCTAAATCAAAGTGAGACTTGAGAAGAGATCCCATCTCTAGTGATAAGAGCCAAAACTAACAATGAATAATAGAGCTGAGTTTGTTATTATATCCTTATAATAAGGATACAACAAGGATTGTGAGTCTCATTAATATTAGAGTAAGACACAACATCTCTTGCATGTCTGTCCGTCCTGGGAGAGGGATCCCTTATCCTTATCCAATTCGAGGGTCTAAGGACAGAGGGTATGCTGTGCAGAATGTAAAGCCCCTTGAGGCAAATTGTGATATTGGGCTATATAAATAAAAGTGACTTGACTAGTTTAGAAGAAAGTTGTTTGTCCTTTGGTCAAAATGTTTACGACTGTATCACGTGGCATAAAAGAACAGAGAATGATAGGTTTGATATTTCTAAATGTTCTTTGAGAGAATGTAAACGGGATATTTACCTTCTGGATGGAAACTGAAAACTTGATTATGTTAGTAAACCATCAAAACCAGATGATCGTATCTCCACCCTTCTTTGCAACTGTCAATTATTAACAACAGAACAAGAGAATTACTGAATATTTGTTTAAAGTTAAGTTTAGAATTCGGCCCTATACTAATAACTAAGACATCACAGTTCAATCTTTTTGGGTAAAAATGTTCTGTGGTCGGACGTTACTCTTCTTTGGCCTGTCTTGTTTCTTTTTTGTCCTTTGATATAAAGTAATCATACACTGGTCAGTTAGAAAACTAGATTTCTGGGTATTGATGTTCCAATTTTTTCAACTACTTTGAAGCCTTGTAAAGCACTTTTCAACACAAAATAATTAAGAAAAGGTATTCCATTAAATACACTTCAACTAGAAGCTATTTTTAAACTTAATAGTGAATTGAGGGCATTTGTAAGAAGTAACTGTAAACATACACAGCCAGCATTTGAGGAAGAGAAATGACTCTGTGCTTACTTTTATTGGAAGTGCTGTCATTTGTGTATTAATAACAGAAACCGAACCCGAGTATGTGTAAACACTCACTCAGTGCAATTCAGTGTTTTCACAGTCATTTTAGTGGTATAAACATTTGTTTTTTGCAGTGAGACGGTTCTGCAGTGGGCGGAGGACCAGTGGTGATTAGTTTAACTGTAAGACAACAGCGCCACCTGGTGGACATGAGCATGTGCATCACAAGAGCAGATGAGTTTGATTGTAAAACTGATTCTGTTGATACAAACAACTCACAGACTATTACAAAATGAGTGACAGAAAATCTAAATTAATATCGACACATTTGAAATGACCATTAAAATATACAATATAATGGATCAAATAAAATCACACATGACATCTAAGCATCAATGCACCTGAAATCTCAGATATAAATAATACTTTTTTTTACCACTTTCCAAACCTTTGAAGTGAGGATATTGTCAGCGACATACTGTTTTATTAACTCTAATGATTATTAATTTTTTCTTTGTTTTTATTACCTCTCCTGTGGTTTATTTGCATGCTTGTAATCCATTATGTGCTGCAATAAAAGCCAATTTCCCCACAGGGAACAATAAAGCTTAATCTTATCTTGAAAATTGGGTCAAGAGAAACTTTAAACACTGGTATAAACGTCTCACCTGCGTGGCTTGCGAATGTCCCATAATCCAACTCCCTCCTTGGAGTTGGCGGTGGCGATCAGTCTCGGCTCCACAGGGTTGAACATCACGCTGTGGAAGGCTGATGGGTAGCTGGCCAGGCAGAACGGCTCTACAGGAAGAGATGAGACTTTAATGAATTACAATAACAAGATTATTAACACTTTTTTAACACTGTTTTTTAGCCACATGAGCAGCATGGCTGTACGGAGGTCAATATCAGCCTGTCGGTCCACCACTTTGGTCCAGACTGGAATATCTCAACATCTTGGCACAAAGTTTTGTACTGACATTCATGGTGTTCAGATGATGTTTGCTATTGACTTTGGGGATCCTGAGTTTTTATCTAGCACTATCATGTGGTTTGCTTTTCCTGTTTTGAGAGAAATAACTAGACAAACACAAAATAAATTGTCCTGAAATTTGATACAGACATTCATGTACCCCACAGGATGAATTGTATTGTTGGCGATCCCCTGACCTTTCACCTAGTGCCATCATCTGATGGCAAAACTAATGACACTTCCTTCAGCCTCAGCTCAGCTCAGCACTTTGTTTTGTAGCAAGCAAACACACTAAACAAAGAAGGTGAACATAGTAAATATTATACCGAAGTGTCTAAGTACAGCCTCAAAGAGCCACTAGCATGGCTGTAGACTCTTAGTCTTGTCTATACTTATTTTGGTCAGATTAATGATACAAAAACATGTTGAATTTCTACAGGTTTTTCTACAGGGCAATTCCAGCAGAGGGCAGTCAACTCACCAGCCAGTCCCAAACACTCACATCACTGTTGCACACTGTCAATCAACAATTTAATCAAAATGCTCCCAGCCCAGGTGTATTTACTTACCTTTGAAGCCTTATACTTATGGCTACAGTGGAATTAATAATAAAACACCACTTATATTTAGAGAGACAAGTCACCTAACAAAGGAATGCGAAAACGTGTGTGTTACTTTCATCCTTTCAAACTGGGGCTTCAGCGCCGTAACAGGCCGACATAAAAAGCCTGCTGGCAGACATGGAATACTGATTACTGCTAAATGTATTATTAGGCCAACTTGGTCACAAGGAAGGTGTCTAAAATAGAAGGATGTGGACGTCATGCAAGATGATCCACTGCATTTTTAAAGTTATCAACAAGTCTCACTAAGTCCCATCATGAAGTACTAAACACCCTTTTCAGTCCAACAGAGTCCCTTAAAATACACTGCGTGACTGAAGATGAACAGCTTTTTAATTACAACCATAAAGAGACAACATAAGCGAAGACATGCTTTAGAGACAAACTCTTTTTCTTATCACCAAGACTATTGTAGAGGTTAATTTTTCTGTAATAAAGCTAACTTAAGTCACTGATCCACTGTGTTTTTACCAGACTGAGCACTGATCTTATTCATTTATCTTCCAGAACAGGAGATTTGGGAGGACACATGATTTTTTTTTTCTTAATCCATTGTTAGCCTCACACAACAGCACTAGATTTTCAGACTATGAGAAATCATATCCAGGCTGTTTGTGAGTTATCCGACTTATCCAGACCTCATTTGGAAAGTGCTTCAATTCTACATGCCTTGCAGCCCTGAGCATAAACTTTAAACTTGGCATCACCAGGCATTACTATATTAAGTTATTGTTATTGTCACCAACAACTAAGCTTTACAGGAGCATACATCCCGCCTCCACTTACCCGCATTTGGCGGCTCGCGGGTGTCCCAGATAAGAACGCGTCCGTCGTCAGATGAGCTGGCAAACACATTGTCATTGACCGGGCTGACAGACAGGCTGTACACGGCATCGATATGCAGGAACACGTTCAGCGTTTCCCTTCTGTAGGAACAACAATCATCCAAATGTTAATTGTTAAGTTAGTGTAAATAGAAGTACGTTAGCCAACAGTTTAATCACTGGACAGACAAAAAGCTTTTTATAATGGCTGTGAGTGTATCAAACTGTTTTGATGCTACAGTAATGAATATAATTTGTGTAATTTTACCCACCTCTCCACATCGTGAAGAATCACCTGTTCATCATTTCCTGAAAAACATCAAAAAGACAAACTGTGGATCACAAAATGAATGAATGCAGGTGCACAGGAGAAATGCTCCACTCTAATCTCCAACCTCAGTGATGAGATGCAAAACTAGCTTGGCCTTCTGGCGTGTTTTAAATGGTGTGGTTAGCTAGTCATCTATCAGCTAACGACTAAAGCTTTATACAGCGTCATCAGTATTTTATCCTCTTGATTAATTTGCATGGCGGCTTGACAGTGGTCAGTAAGCAGCATCCACCATATGCCTCCAGGACATTAGCAACTCCAGCAGCTTAGAAAATGTTGATTTTCCCTATCTATAATTTATACCCAACACCATTAATGTGCAATGAAGTAACCAAACATTTCTGCAACCACTTAAATGCACATAAAAGTACCCATTAAACATTTAATCTAATATCTTTTGCTTTCTGATGATGTAAAAAGTTAAGCTAAAGATTTAGATTTATTTCACTGCTCGGCCCCTGCAGTGTCTTCAGTGTCAGTTTCCTCACTTGATCAGATCTACCTTTTACCTACACACACCAGAGTGCCACAAGCCACAAAAACATTTGAACAGGAGGTTATGAAGAGGAATAAACTTTGTGAAATAGCAGAGATCAGATGTAGTTTTTCTTGCTCTTACCACCAGAGAAGACCTTCTTGTTGGTGCTGTCAAAGGCCAGGCAGAAGATATTGGACAGGTGCTCACCCTTCAGTTTCACAGGCTTGGACCGGGCGTGGATGGCTTTCTCCATGTGCCACAGGAGCACCCGGCGGTCATCTCCTCCTGAAGACATGACAAGACAGGATTTACACCACCAGCTCACAAAAATGCACAGTGTACTCTAGAGCAGTGGTCTCTAAACTTTTTAACTTGTGACCCTTTAAAGTGGAGCAATGTCTACCCATTCAACCGAAGACTGATCTTCCCTTCTCAGATTGGTTAATTTCAATCATTTTTTAGAGGCCTGAAGAGGTAAAACTTTTCAGTAACTCACAACAAAAAGGAAAAATGTATAGCTACAATGGTTTGTTGGTTAATCGCTTCGTGGATCGAAAGAAAATTCATCAGCAACTATTTTGATTAATCGTTGAAGTCATTTTTAAACAAAAACTCCAACCATTCTCTTCTTACAGCTTCTCCAATGTGATGGTTTGCTGGTTTTCTCTGTTTTATATAAACTGAATATCTTTGGGTTTAGGATTATAAGATAAGATATTACATTATTCATCCCGAGGGAAACTGTTGTGGAGCAAGTTGCAATACAAAGTAGGAAAGAGTGCAAATATACAGAGTGCAAATATAAAACAATAACAAAATAAAGTATGAAGATTATCAGTAAGGTGCAAAACAAATGTACACAATGTCAGAAATGTAGCAGGTTAATGGTAGGTGTCATAAATATAAATATTGACAGGTTAACTGTTTAACAGTAAGGTGCAAATCCAAAAATATCTATGCAATGCCAGGAGTAAGTAGTTAATGTTAGGGGCCATAATAAATAAACAGGTTAAATAGTGATGTAACGGTGGTAAAGCAATCCAAAACACCACAACACCGAGATGTAAACCTACAACCAAACATACATACTGTAAATAACAACTGGTGAACGATAAGGTGCAGGTCCATATTTACAAAATGCCAAAAATATATTAAAATTAAAAAATGTCAAAAATATAGCAGGCTCACTGTAAGGACCACAGATATATCATTGGT
>NTHP01000369.1:207086-218490 GCA_003416845.1 Oplegnathus fasciatus | reverse complement strand
AAAAATGATGGCAGAGGGTGAAACCTGGGCACATGTACAGTATGTTAAAGGTTAGAAGTCATTTCTAATTATTGTTTAATTAGGTTTTTTTCTCAAAAGTCTATAAAACATCAGCAGTATTTTTTCTTTTAAAAAGCTGAGTAAAGAAATATTCCCTCGGCAGCCTTGCCTCGAGACATTTTTACATAAATAGAAAATTAAAAAAAACACGCAAAAGATTAAATAATCGGACAAATGCAACAGAAAGCAGGAGCTTAAATTAAGACAGCAGAATAGAAGAAGTGTGCAGGGGGGAAGTAAGGAGGAGGGGGTTAAAAGCTGTTGGCATGAGGGAAAGGGAAGGGAAGGGGTGTCCTCAGTGTTTCAGTCTCTTAGGTGCTGCTAGTAAGGGCCTTTTGTGTGTCCAAAGATCCCAATGGGGAAGTGTTTGACGTGTGAGGACCACTGTGCCGCCAGCTGGAAAAACTTGACATCGTTCCACTCGACGCCGTCAATCAATACTGCAGAGGAAGAGACACAAAATAAACATTCTCCACTACTCCACTACATTTATTTGATATGTTTGATACTAGTTACTTTCCAGAATCAGATTAATACTACAAAATATAATCAACAAATAAATTCTGATGTTATTATAGCAATAAGACTTTATTTATCCCAAGGGGAAAATTCACAAGTTACCCAGCACTAAATAAAATAATATATAAATAAATTTAAATTACCCCCACCTTTACCAGCTGCAATATTAAAGTAATGTACACATTAATGCATCAATATTCATAATCCAGTAATAGACATTATTCTGAAATGGGCTATTCTGCAAAATGAGTACTTTTACTTTTGGTACTTTAAGTATATTTTGATGCTAATAAAATAAATTAGGTAAATTAGGTATCGCAATTTCCCAGAGCCCGAGGTGATGTCTTAAAATTGCAGTCCAAAACTCAAAGCTATTTAATTCACAAAGATATAAAACAAAAAGAAACTTACATTTAAGAAGCTGAAACCAGAGAATGTTTCTGTCGATTACCTAATTCAACCAATAGTTTCAGCCCTAGTTTTGAGTATGTAGAGGAAATACTAGGAAATGACAAAATGAAATACACACACATGCGCATATTATGCAGGTATGCTAGTTACTATATTTAGTTTAGTTTTTTTTAACTCTTATTTATTTGTTATCTGTGTATACTTCTTCTACATACTGCATCCTGTTCCTACCTGCCTCTCTGGTCTGTTTCTAGTGTTAAATGTTCATCCTGGGGATCAAAAAGCTTCTCCCCACTCTTATATGCTAAAATCCTTGTAGTTTTAAGCTTAGTGGTAAAAGACGCTATTGTGTGACAATCCGAGCAAACACTGGAAATGGAGGAACCACTTGTGGCTGAAAAAATGGAAAAAATGGAAGAGAGCAGGTCAACAATTCCCACAAAAGCTGAAAAAAACCCACTGAAAAACAGGCAAAACCAACTGTGTGCTTACTACATGCAGCTGATTTCTGAGTGTAGTATTAACGGACACAGTAGTCCCAGAATAAAACGAAGAATCAGATGAGATACTCATGTTAGAAATATTGATATAGAAATAAAATATATAGAAAAATAACAGAATTTCTTAAAAAAAAACCTGCCTTTAATTATAATGTGTCTATCAGGCTACTTAGTGTTGCACTTTAACATATAACCACATAATTTAAAAACACAATATATCTCCAAGATTCATCAAAATTAACTTATTTTTGACTCTGAATTACAGCACTCTCCACTAGGCCATTTACTGTAACAGCATCAAAATATATCAGCCTTTTACATTTGGTCAAAATCTGTTATACTGTGCAAGAATCAGCTTTTACTGACATCTTCGACTCGTCAGGTGGTAACACTCAGGGAAGCTGCAGACAAAACTGAACAGAAAAACATCTGAGATCCCTCTGAGGATGTCTGTGCTGCTGAGGAGGGGAGGACATGTCAGGGCAGAAAAGTACCTCTCAGCATGGTCTGCTGGTGCTTGGCAGTGCAGATGAGCCGGCTGATGCCCTCGATCACTTGACTCTTCGACTCCACCTCCTTGTCTTTGCTCTTTTTTGGCAGGAACATGACTGGCAGAAGGGGGACAACAGAGATGCACGCTGTGAGTTAATGAGAGATTCAGAATCTTTCTGGCCTCTGAGGATTAAATGACATTTGGCCTTTTGGTGCAACGTTTGAGGTCGGACTATAAAAGACTGGATTTGGTCAGATCGCATCCAGTCCTGTGAATATCCTATAATATGATTCTTCTACATTTTCTCCCTCATCTCTGAAAATTGTGTCTTAATGACTGTGTCCAGATTATGAAGACTTTTAAATGTTTTTAATTTTAAAGTTTAAAATAGAACAGGTGAACTACTCCTTCAAAGCTCCCACTGTGATCAGAAAATGATACTTACAGTACAGTACCAGTGGTGGAGGAAGTATTCAGATCCTTTACTTAAATAAAAGTACTAATGCCACAGTGTAAAAAGTATAAGTCATATAAAAGCAGGATTTTACTGTCGTAGTTGGTTGAGGTGGATGTAACTTATTTTGTATTGGACTGCAACTAATGATTATTTTCATTATGGATTAATCTGCTGAATATTTTTAGATTTATAGATTGACTGTTTGGTTTGTAAAATAATTAAAAGGCAAATCCTCACATTTGAGAAGCTGGAACGATGAAATGTTTGTCATCTTTCCATTAAAAATGACAATGAATTTTCTGTCAATCGACAAATCAATTAATCGACTAATTGTTTCAGCTGTACTTGTATATACTGTTGGGTAATTTAATCTATAACAAAACATCATATCATCAGCTCTTCATATGTTTTGCATGCAAAAAATCTTAATTTGTAAAGTAACTTAAGCTGTCAGATAAATGTAGTGAAGTCAAAAGTACAATATTTCCCTCTGATATGTGGCAGAGTAGAAGTACAAAGGGGCATGAAAGGAAAAGACTCAAGTAAAGTACAAGTATCTCAAATTTGTACTTAAGTACAACACTTCAGTAAGTGTACTTAGTTGCATTCCAACACTATACAGTCCACAAATCAGAAGCATGAAATGCATCAGTCCACCTGGACTGAACACAGGTGTGCAGCTTACCCTTCTTATTCTTCTCCTTGGTCACCACAGTCATGGACATGGTGGGCTGGGGGCTCGGCTCAGCACCCCCCAGTGGCAGCCGGCTGACCTGCAGCGAGCGGAAATTGCACTTCAGAGTGTTTTTGGAGGAGGAGTCCCGCTTCTCCATGTCTTTCTTCCTTTCTGTTGGAGCCACCCAGTAGTCCACCTGAAGCCCCATCAGTTCCGCCTGAACTACAGAACTACAGGAAACAGTCAGTAAATATCTTTCTCTTTAAATAGAATAACTCACACATAAGAGTTCAAGTAACTAAATATGAAAATATGAAAAGTAGATAGCACTATAATTGAAATCAGTAACTGAAACGTCTCCCTCTGTCATATATTAAAAGAATATTTCAACATTTTGGGAAATAGGCTTATTATTATGTACAGTGAATATGAATCACCAGCAAAGCTTGTTTTTTTTTACCTCTGGACAGAGCCAGGCTAGCTGTTTCTCCCTGTTTCCATTCTTTAAGCTAAGCTAAGCTAAGCCAAGCCAACCAGTGATATCGACCTTAACATCTAACTTTGAAGCCAAAATAAAATACAAAATACATTTTTATATGTCAGCAATATGTCAGTTTATATAATTTATCTATTTATCTATTTGCTATGCCCGTTTAAAATGTACAAAAGACAGAGACAGAGACAGAGAGACAGAAAAATATATAATTTCTATATTCAAATTTACAGAAACGTCACATTTTTTTGCTGAACTAGCTCTTCACCTGTCATCACATTTACCTGTAAGCACAGAAGCTGGTGGTGACAGAGGGAGAGGAGGGTGGGGTGGGCGACGCCTCTTTGAGTGCAGGTGATACTTGTGGAGGGGTGGAGGAGAGCAGCGAGGAGCCCAGAGGTGCTGCATCATCAGAGTCTCCTGAGGGAGGAAACAGTCAATCATTTATTTTTATTTAAAAAAAATACTGCAGTGGAGCAATGAGCTACTTTTGTTTGGAGCTGCTGATGTGCAAAAGGTGTCTGGTGCAACTTTGAGATGCTTTGGTGCATATTAGCATGAAAGATTTTTTCTATTTTTTTAAATGTCAAACATCCATATACAAACTTATCGCTTGCCTGACGTTGCAGATGTTTGCTCCACGATGCCGACTTTCACCATCTGCAGAATTCAAAACAGAAGGGAAGGGATTATTACTTTAAAATGACAGGTATGTCAGTGTCAAACATGAGCTAAAACATCAGTTGGATAAAGACAAAACCAACACACAGTGAATATTTAGGGCAGATCTGGAAATAAAGAGGCTACTTACCCCGATAAAAGGGATGAATTTCTGACATGAGTCCTCATCAGGGCTGTGGAGAAGCAGCAGAGGCAACAAGGAGGCAAGAAAATGATCAATATGTCATGATTAAAAGGAAAAAGGAAAGAAATTATGTACAGATGAAAAATCTAATTGAATCTAAAGGGACTAATTCCTACAAGCATTTCCAAAAATTGGCTATGAAAGGTAAAAGATCATAAAAGATTACAATTTAAAGAAATGGCATCTACAATTAGTAACATTGAGATATAGTAATTAGTGTCATGTAAATGTTGACTTTTGATTTCCAACGTTCACATCTGGAAATACTGCAGTCTTCCATTGCATAGAAAGTATGCAAAGTTATCACAACCCAAACAGAATCAACAGAGCATGCTGCACTTGCTGCTGGGCTTTAAACCTCCACTAAAACAGATTCAGATCCCGACTGCAGGCACCTTATTGTAGCTGGAGAAGCAGAGAGCAAAACATGCAAGCTATCGGCCAATTCGAGGCCTCCAACAAAGCCATCCAGGTTATTGCAGAGACAGACTGGATCTACCAAACCAGAGTCAGAAGGGCATTCAGGAGGCAGCAAGTCCATCAGGGGAACGACTACACTACAGAGTCAAAGAAGTGGATGAGAAGGAAGAGCACCAACCTACATCCAAAACTTCTCCGGTTCCATGCACTACCTGTGAGCGGTAGTGCATAACTACACTTACAAGCCTTCCATGAACTATTTTCCTGGCAGTGAGCAGAAAAATAGCCTGAATGGTTCTAGTTCTACGTTCTCTAAATGTAAAGACGTTTGATGATGTGAAAGGTTGTTGCTCTTGCCTTGAAGAAACCTGCCATCGCCCCCCCAGGGAAGAAACAGAGAGACTACAGAGGAGGGGAGAAAAGGAGAGAAGACAGTCTACACTGGGCAACAGTTTGCATATCAAGGCCACGTTTTGTTTTCCCAACACATCTCGGCCGTAGTCAGCTTCAGAGCAGCCAGAGAGAGGAAGCCAGATGTCTGCCTGGTATGTGAGTGACTTTATGTTCATCTCGCCTTGCAGGGATGGATTAGGACAGAACATGTGACTTCTGTCTGATGTGTTGGATCCATATATTGGCTTAAATGTGCGATGTATCGGTTAAAAGATGCACATGCAAATGTCAATCCATGTAGATGGACGTAGAACTATGAGCACAACACATGCACTTTACAGATAAAGGTCAAATCTAGTTCTGCATCTTTGTCAAAATGAGTTTCTAGGTAGGAATAAGTGTTATTAGTATATTTTTAATGTTTGTTGTACATTACAGAATGTATGATAGTGTTACTATTATCTTGAGCATGTATAATAAAAGGGGCCTTTGCTGTCCCTGCCTGGCAAAGTCACTATCTTCTTCTAAATCTCTTCTTTGAACTGATTTTTATTTTAACTGAACATTGTTTTTGATTATCATTTATCAAATTCTTCATCTTTTACATTTTGGATTTTATTTACTTTGTTTTACTGTAAGGTACTTTGTAACTTTGTTTTAATGCTAAATTAAGTTATTAATATTATTATCGTTGGAGTTACCAGCCAAACCTTTGTCACAGTCAACTAATAATGTTTTTTCTTGACATTTTTAGAATTTAACACCATAAAAATTTGTTTCCATATTCTAAATATTTCCATTTATACATCTCCATGTAAACACTAAACACTGCACAGTGTTTTGTATAAGCATTAGCCAATTTCTTTACATTACTTTACATTTATTTAGCTGACGCTTTTATCCAAAGCGACTTAAAATTCAAGTGCATTCAACCATGTGGATACAACCCAAAAATTGCAAGAATCATGTGAGTATTTTCTAATAAGTTTCTTTGAAAGAACGGTGTAATTTGGTGCTAATTATAAGGAAAACAGGAAAGCTTAATTTAAACTCAAAGAAATTTTAAATATGTTTTTCCAGAGACAAAATGCTTCTTTAACTTGATATTTTATGCGAAAAAAGCTCTGCTAAATTGACCTATATTGCATATATATAAAAAGATATTAATAGAATAGTAAAACAGCAGTAACACTGAGGATACTACAGTCAATCACGACACATTTGATGGTGACATTAGGCTATATTAAAAGTTAAATGTTGACCCTGGTGGTTGAGGTTTGTGATTAAATTACAAAAAAAGTATTTGAACTTTGACTTTGTCATTTTACTGACAGTGTGCAGGTTTTCTACTTCTAACTGGACAAATAACAGACAGACATGGATGGCCAGAAGCACATGGAGATCATGGAGAGGAAACAGCAGGAGGGAAGAAACAGAAGAAAAAGCTCCAGAGGAGGGAAGACACAGCTGATTGTATTTGGTCTCTTGCCACTTTATCAGCACATTTTACCCTTCAGTCAGCCCTCTGATATCTTATCAATGAGGACTGTTTGGAGTAAAAACTGAGAAGTCAGAATTATCTTTCCTTTTTGAGGAAATTCTTTCAGTAATCCCAGGAATAATAATCTTCACAACAGGAGCACACAGATGTTGGATTGAGACAAGAAACTTGTCATTTATGCTGCAACACACACATTTAGAAAATGTGCACCAAACTTCTGCATGAAGCACTTAAAGGAATAGTTTGACATTTTGGGAAATACACTAAATCGCTTTCTTCCTGAGAGTTAGATGAGAAGTTCGATACCACTTTCATGTCTGTACAATAAATATGAAGCCAGGAGGTGGTTAGCTTAGCTTAGCATAAAGACTGTAAATAGGGGGAAACAGCTAGCCTGCTCCTGTCTCTCCTCTCCCCTCTTTGAATGAGGTTTTCTTACTTCAGGAACAGAGCTGTTTCACTTTGGCTCTCTGCTCCTTTAAGAAGTACACATCTTCAAATCAACAGTACTTGTTGAGTTGCAGCTTTGGCAATTAAAGCTGCACCTGATGATTTTGCATTTGGCAGCTAAGAAAAATGCAGCAAGACAGTAATTTTACTACCCAGAAACCATGTAACATGGTGCGACTGCTTTACTATCAAGTCAAACCAAAGGATATGAGAAAATGAGAGGCAGGAGATGTTGATGAGTTCTTTGATTTCTTTTCTTGCAATCAGTTTGTATTTTCCCACACAATTTCAAAAAGTCACTTTCTTTGAATAGGAAGTGAGGTGCACCTATAACCACAATTTAATTTGGACAAAAAGGACAAAGTTAGAGTGTCCTGTCTCAGTGATAAGATACTCTTCTTTATTGCATCTCTTGTGTCTAGACCGATAAAAAACAAAAAGTTAACTTCTCAATAAAAACTTGGCCTGGTGCAGCTTTAATTAGTTCAAGAAATCTCATACTGCGTCTGTGTGCTTCTGTTGTTTATAACTCTGAGCTGTGGCCTGGATAGTAGAGTTCGATCTTATCTGAGAAGTTTATGGCTCAAACTGTTAATGGAAAAGAACAAACATTCTCGGCAGCTGTTAAAGTGGCAAACTCCAGCAAAGGCTGAGAAGGTTCAAGGGGAAATGGCTCCAACACACAGAAAGCGCATGAATCACCAAGCTACGTGAGAAACAAACTCAATCGACCACAATACCTTACTGCAAAATCAAAATGAAAGCTCTTTTTCCTTCAAAGAAAGAAAAGAAAAAATACAACAAAAAGATAAAACATGTTATTCACACACACACAGTGATGGAAAGACAGTGAAGTTTAGAAGACAGACTCCCCCATGTCAGACACCACCACTCCCACACAAACTCCACGACATTAGTGTAACTTTTACCACAATTTGTTTTCAAAAGGGGGTTGAAAATGGAAAACAGAATGTATCACAAGTGTAATGTTGGCTCATTTTATTTCACGTACTAATCCTGAACAGATTCATCACTTCCTAGCCAACTGTTCTGCCACCAACTGTTGGTTTCAGTTGAACATTTTGTTGCTAGTAGCAACCGCTCAGTTAACTGACATTGTTACAGCCACCATTTTGTCAGATCTGTGACCAAGCAAATATTGACTAACATCATTTATCTGCTTCTCAAATGCCTTTGTTGTTGCCTTCGCTGTTTTTCGATTGATTGTTGATTTGTGATTTATTAGAATATAAGTTTTTCTGCAGTCACTTTAGTGCTAACCAAGCTAGGTATTACACCAAGCTGGCTCAGTGGTGGAATGTAATACATTTACTCGAGTACTGTACTTCAGTACAATTCTGAGGTACTTGTGCTTTACGTGAGTATTTCCATTTTCTGCTACTGCACTACATTTTGGAGGCAGATATTGTACTTTTTACTCCACTACATTTATTTGATAAGTTACTAGTTTGTAGATTTAAATTATTATACAAAATACAAAATATAAATCAAATAATAAATGATTATATATGATTATAGGACCTATAATATAGGTTAAGCTACCTATATAAAGTAATTAAAATTAGCAACACCTTTACTAGCTGTAACATTAAAGAAGAATATAATGTGTATGATTCTGAATTTGAACATTTTGCATAATGAGTACTTTTACTTTTGGTGCTTAAAGTATATTTTGATGCTAAAACTTTTACACTTACTTAAGCAAGAATTTGAATCCAGGACTTTTACTTGTAACAGAGTATTTACTGCGTTATTGCTGCTTTTACGTAAGCAAAAGAGCTGAATACTTCTTCTACCACTGCTGGCTATAGCTTCTTCTTTAACAGACGAATTTGAGAGTGGTAGCAATCTTCTCGTCTAACTAAATATGGAACGTTTGCTTTCATGTTAATCCTCACTGCTGATATCTTGTTTCTTCCTGACATGATGAACTGATAGCTAGTCTATATTTTTGGGAGTCCTGTTCCTGCACTAATTCATTTTCTGTGCTCACTGAGCACTTACACGCATAGTGTAAGAAAATAGCAACACAATTTATTTTATTTTTGTTAGTGTGAAAATCCTTCTGATTAATATATTTTGACTGCAAGCAATATGCAATGATTTATATGTTTTGTCTCCTGAATTTGTAAATAAAGATGGAGAGTAAAGAGTCAATCTTTTACGGATCAGTTCAATCCCCCTTTGAAAAACTGCTGAAAGCTCTGCACTAGAACCATTTGTTAGACGAAACCTTAACCAGAGTTAACTAAATTCAAACTTTTTCAGGATAGCTCACACAAAACACGTCCCACTTCTGTACGGCTCAGTGTAAAATTTTCTCTGAAATCATGAAAAGAAAAGCAAACATACCTCTTCTGTTTGTAGGTGAGCATGGCCTCTGCGATGGGAAGTTGGTGAGCTCCGTTAGCTCCCACCATGTACTGAGTTACCCTTGACACCACGTCTGGGTTCTCCTGGGCTGCACAGGACACAGTGATTAATTAATTCTCTACGAATGTCTATATACCCGAATACACAGTCAGAAACGATCATTAACATGTTCATATCCATTTTTCAATTTCAAATCTAAATTCTGTAACTTAGAAGCAAAATGATGCCTGATTGTAGATGTTCTCTAAAGACTTCTGTACACTATAAAAGAGTTATTCAAAAATCAGTAAGACATAAGAGCCCACCAACAACAGGAGCCTCTGGCTTGTGAAACAGGTCTCTCCAAGCAGCATCTTGGAACAAACTGTTGTAACGATAGTCAATAGTGCCGAGATATTTGGAGACCGGATGTGCACCTAAACCAGTCAAAGAAAAACAGGCAACAAACAGCTTTAAAGGTGCAGTGTTAAATTATTATAACTACTGTAAACAAGTAATACTAATACTGCCATCAGGACAATTTGTTGGTTTGCTTTACAGCACAAAGTAGGACAGCACAGTTTTTAGAGTTTCTGGTAATGGCAGGTGGTGAAAGGAGTGAAAGAATACCACTAGACAGGCTACCAGAAGTCTCCACTATTATCTTATCCATTTTCAGTAATTAGAGCATTTTAATTTAGCAAGATTTTAATCGAACAATCACATATTCACGTGTGAACGCCTTTAAATATTACAAAAATAACAAAAAACACAAGAGTAACATTAGTGTTGGGCTGTTACTAACCTAGAGGGATGATAAGGAACCTCATGTAGCCGAGCCAGTCAGGGGTCTTATGGGAAAGGTGGTCCACAAAAAGCCTCAGAACAGCGCTGAGGTAGTGCTGCGCTCCGGCCACTGCGATCTTAATGGGAATGGGCGTCTGGGAGTTACAGTTGCAACTAGGAAAGAAAATAAATAGATGGCTTACAGTTTCACACTCGATACCAAACCAGTTTGGTACGGGAAAATAGGACTTCACTTTCAAGTGTGACACAGTGAATATACGATGGAAAAAGACAAACAAAGTCAGCATGCGAGAGGCTGACTTACAATCTCTGTATGCGGGAGACGATGGTGTTGAACGCAGCTTGGATGTCGGCCGTGGTGCAGGTGCAGACCACTGGTAGATGGTGGTTTTGCAGCATATCTGAAAGATACTGAGAGGAGAGGAGAAGAAGAAACTGAAGAGCGTATGACTTAATTAAGAAAATTTACTGGTTAAATCATTTATTATCAACTATCCTTTAACAATCGTAATAATTAATGCTTTGAAGAAAATTATTTTCAAGAGTCTGCGTGACTTTTCATTTTGGAGTAAACTTCTATCCAGAGCTCTCCCAAACATTTTGAAAGGCAAGTATTGATATAAAACAATATGCAGAGTAGGAGCCATTTCAAGTTCGTCGTGCAGGTATTCCTTACCTGGCCCTGCCAGTCTGACGTGTTGATGAGGATGATGCTGTCAGGTAGGTGGTTATCAGACACCAGGATGTGGTTTAGTTGGTCATACACTGTCTTTCTTGGGATCTAGGCAGACAAAATAAGCATTCTTTGGGTTACAATAAGGACCCATATTTTTGTTTTAGGGACCGTAAAATATTGTTGATAAAACCCAGATTCAAAGCTTTAAAGTGAGTTGTTTTGCCAGGACTTGAATCTTTTAGACATCCTGATTTGTAGAGAGGCTACGTCTGTGATATCAACTGGTATTTTATGTATCAAATCCATTCCA
>NTHP01000369.1:185771-200469 GCA_003416845.1 Oplegnathus fasciatus | reverse complement strand
CAGTCCCCCCTCCCACCTGTAGGTGGCAGCGTGTGTCCAGGGACCGCTCGTTGTCCAGGCTGTTGGCCCTCTCGTTCTGCGGCCTGCTGGGCTGGCGCTCCTTCAGCGACGTGCTCCTGCCTCGCCTCCCTGCCAACTTCGGTTCCTGCCTGAAAAACGAAAACAGCAGAGGAAGAAAGATGGAGGACTGGAGTGTGAGAAGCAGAGGCAATGATGTAAAGATCAACAACAGGAAGCATAATCCCTGATCTGTAGGTGATGATCAGAGACAGGCACACATCCACCAATATCAATTAAAAACTGAGTCACTATTTTTCCCTTTTAAAAGACCCTGACACTGACAGCAGTTTGATACATCAGTCACTGTGTTTTCTGTGAATTTCCATCATAAAAACCGTCCTGCAGACGTATATCAGTGCTTTAAAGCAGTGGATTATTCTTGTTTATGGATTTCTACCTGTTGGATGAAATGATTAGGGACTCTGTCTTGGTCATTTTGCCACTTGGTGGCAGTCTCTCTAAAAATGTGTCCATGTTGTCCATCTCCAGCTCTGTGGTCGGAGTCACCGCCTCCGGCTGCTCCTGAGGGAAAACAAAAAGAGAGAAAAACATCAACAGGGTTTATGAGTTAGGAGCTGACAGACGTGTTTATGCATTTTTCTCTTCAGAACAGTACTTTTTCACACCTTAAATGTCTCAACTGTCCTTGGGGATTTTAGTTGTTATCCATTATGATTTATTCTTACTGTGTGTGGGTGTTTATGACTGCAAACCTGAGCATTAACAGCTAAAATGCATCTCTTCTTCCTGTATGTGAGTGTAAAGTGACTGTGGGACTACAGCTTTAGAGAATATACACTCATATATAAGGTGAGGCAAGTTTATTTGTATAGCACCTTTCAACAGCCAGGCAATTCAAAGTGCTTTACATAACACAGAAAGGCATTAAGATATAAAAGAAACACGAGGACACACGTAACTTAAAATGTGCAATTATTGCATTTTTAAAGGCATGAAGGCTCATTTTTCTATGTTTTTCCTCATAATATTGACTTACAATAATAAGGCCGATGCCAGTTATTGATCTCAAGCAGCTTTAATAGTTGATACTCACAAAGGAGACGTTATCAGACACACTGTCATCTGGAAATTTGGCCCCGCCGCACTTGGTTTTATCTGGGTCAATCTGGAATGAGATGGTGAGAGGAATAATAAACATTACCTGGTTTTGATGGAGTCCCAGGAACTTTTATTTCACAGAGAGTAAAAGCATTGTTTCATTCAACATCCCGTGATGGATTCTTGGTTCAACAGAAGCCCTACAGTTTCATAAACAAACCGGTGATCACATTATAACTGGTTTAGACCTGCGGGCTGATGGGAAAATCTGAGCAGGGGAAGTGAAATTTTACTCTTCTGTACTTCAGTGAAAGATGCCCTTAAGCAGGACGATTAACGCCTTTCGTCTCCAGTGGATTTGCTCATCGGCCATCAGTGCAGTTCAGTGGTTACACTGGCCGGCCTCCAGCTGTTGCACTGTGGTTTTAGTAACCAGTTCGTTTAAGTAAATGTAGAAGAAGCAGAGGTCTGAGGTGGGCATGTGATCGGGAACACAAAGAAGCAGAAAAAGCCTGATTTCATTTGAAAAGTCGCATGTTCAAAATATGCAGAAGGAAAACTGCGCTGCTGAAGTTATTCAGGACTGTTTTATACATTGCGTTAATCACTGTGCTGTTGCAGTGACGTCAGTCTCACCGGGCTGGGAGGCTCCCTGTGGCTCCGGCTGCTGTGGATGCTGCCGATCTCAGTTTGAGAGCTGGAGAGGGACAGACCCTCGAAATATGGCCTGAAACACAAGAAACAAACAGGACCGAAGTAAATCACTTTGTCTCAACATGACTATTGACTGATATTGACTGGTATGATGAGTCTCCTCTGGCTCAGTAGGTCAATATACACCGCAGTGATTTAAGTTAAGTACCATTCAATGAAGTTACAGTCAATGATGGCATCCTAATCTCTACCACCACCAATCTCTGACTTTTAAGACACGATTTTTGTTGTCACTCTGCGTTGTATGTTAATGCAGTTGTATAATGTCCTCTGTAGCTCCGGAGGAACATTTTAAGGTCTGATTACTTCTCAAATATCACTGCTTGGGCTTTGGAGGTTACGTATTTCTAACAGAAAGCCTGCATTAAAAACTGGAGGAGTGGAGTTTGAAAGTAATGGACGTTAACAAGGCAGAAAGAAAGAAAGACACTATTGAATTGAATTATGGGAAGCGAAAGATCCAGCATTAGGGGAGCTCGACCTCAGACATGGGACTAAAAGTCAGGATATCTCAGCCTCTGCTGCTTTGATTTTATATTTTATTTATTGAAATGCAATACTGAACTACTGGAGTACTCTTTTAAGGTTTTTTTTTAAGTTTATGAGTCTCTTTAACTTTCAAGTTTCCTAGACAGAAAACCTAGAGAAAACCCTGAATATATGCATTTTTAACATAGTTTTAAAACAATGACATTAAAATGTTATTACCATAGAATATTTGCATACAATATTGGCTAAATACAGCTTCAATAACAGGGCTGACATTTATAGTAAAGCAGCCTTTGGTTATTTTAGTCTCAGCCTGTGTGACTGCTGCAGGGTTCAAGGAACATTAAAGGACTTGGATGTTTTCTTCACTTACTCTTTTAGCAGTTTCAGTCTTAACATCTCATATAAGCCAGTTGTTTCACAAATAAAGACACACACACACTCGTTACTGCTGAGAAACACTCACTTGAGTTTGGGTTTTGGTGTGCTTAGGACGCTGTCATCGTCATCGAGCTCCGGGCCGCTGTCACTCGGGTTCTCGAACTCTACACTGTCCAGGTCCAGGTCCTCCTCCTCCACCTCAGGGGGCGGCTCCGCGGGGTCCTGCTCCGAGTCCAGCACCTTCAGGTATGGAAACACACACAAGCGCAGACGTTACATCTTCAGTAGCTCGGCAGCTCCACAGCGGAGTCACAAGAGAAAAGTAAATTCCCAGAGCAACACAAGACAGAAACACCCACCTCATCTGAAACTCTGAACCGCTTCAGAAGAGCCACCACTCGCTGCTTAAAGTTCTGCTGCTAAAACACAGGAGAACAAACACACAACCACAAGTCAGTGTGACCTAGTTATGATTTACTACTCTCAGCAATCCAATACAGAGAAAACAGCTACAGCCGCCGCGGAGCAGGAGCTCCTCCATTTTAGTCATTTTACCGGCAGTAGATACATTTGCAGTGTTTGCTGGGTATTGATTTTGCTGCGTGTGCTCATGTAAATCGATAATCAAGCAACATCATGCCTCATCTGCCTTCTGGGGCTTTCATCTCCCCCTTCTGCTCACTGAGCTCCATAAAACCCCATCGCCCATGAGAAAAAACATATTAAAAATGTCTCATTAAAGCTCATTGAAAGGTGTTGGATATTACTCGACCATCTGCAAATTAATCACCTACAATTTGAACACAATGAGGTGTTTATTTGAGAAGCACATTCGACTGCAGTACCTGAACAAATACTGCATCATTCAGCTGCTGTGTACTGAACTCATAGACCTTTACGTCTGAGGTACAAAGATGGTCTAAATAGTCTTGTTCCCAGTCTTCACTACTTTACAATGCAACAGGAACGCTTACGCCAGATTAGGCGGGTTTGTCTAGAATAGTGCTGAAAACATCACTTGCAAAATAAATCAACACAAAATAACTTTTCTTTAGAATTCATTTTGAAATGAAAATGATTTTAATACATTACGGCTAAATTTGTTTCAGGTTGTGAACCACAACAAGCTTTAATGTGGTTGGATGAAAGACACACAGAAATACATGCTAATGGAATTAAAACAAAATATTGTTTCCCAAATGTAACTTCATCTTAAAGGAATAGTTCAACGTATTGTTCAACACGTGCAAAGACCAAAGTGTAAAACCGACACGTTGTGGTTTTATAGGGGGTTACATGTGGCACTATTTCTTAGCCAGTGAGGTGATCATGTCGTCACCGTGAGGTTGCCAGGTAATCAGTGAAGAATCCAGGAAGTTACTGTGCCTGGCCAAGAAATGGTCCGTTACCGCCACTTTAGCGGCATGAAACTAGAGGTCACTGTGTGGGTGCACTGCACGGACACTGTCAAGGTCAAAGGTTTGTTTTCCTGTAGGCAGAGAGGCTCAAACTAAACTTCAATGTATTGTTTCTTTATGCTCCTTAAATTCACGTCTCTTACTCTGGTGATGGAGGGCGTCCTTACAATCGACCTCCTCTGCTTCTTTGGCTTTCTCACGTCGTACTCGTCATCCTCGAGATCCTGAAAACAGTGAAGATGAAGCTTAGTTACAATACCATAAAGAAGAGTGTCCCCTAAGTGTAAATGCATTATTTACACTTGTTATCTTGTTTTCCTTAACAAATTATGCAGTGAAAGAACAGATTTTTTATTCCAACCTCATGCCCCGACTGAGTGCTTAATTATTAACCGACTTGCCGCTGACCAGGATGAGCTAAAATGATTTGCCTCATGACCCTTCAAAGTCTGTTTGCATCAGTGATTTCCAGGCCGACTCACCTGTCCCTGCACGGCGTCATCGCTGGCCTCCTGCTCTGAGGAGAAGCTCTCATATTCTTCCTCTGAGTAGTTATCTACAGCAGAAGACAAGCAGGGAGATTAAAGGCTGTGGGGTGTAGAAGATGCCTCATACATATTTCAATGACCCTTTTAAATTTGACATGCAGCCAGGCTCTAAATATACATGATGTACAGTACACACGGAGCTGAATGCTACCTGAATTTAATCGCCATGATTAGAGAGGAAAAAAAACACCCTGAACTCTGTGATCTCTGCTCTGTTTAGCCCATCGAGCATATTAGGTGATTATGATGGCTTCGTGCTGTTTTAACCTGAGAGCACCGGGGGTAACGAGAGGCAAAGTGTACCGGAGCATTTGATCTTCTGTCCTCCCTGCAGGGCTGCCTCCTCGTGGTCTATTGGCTGACTGGACAGGGAAAAGATCCAGATCTCTGCCACCTTGCCCAGCATGTCTTTCTGGTTGCTGCAGAGAGGCAGAACCTGGCCTCCTTCCGTCGGATGCTGCATCACCTGCGAGAGGTGAAAGAAGAGAGAGCAGAGGCAGAACAAGAGAGAGGAATGTTTCACTTCAGTGAGATTGAGTGATCTGAGCTCAGTTCTCAGCTGATTCTTCAACGGTTCATTTATTTATCATTATACAACACAGGGTTGTATAACGAAATGCACGCTGTAGTCCCTTCATATCCTAAAATGTCTTTTCATTCAACCTTTATTTAAATCTCGAGGATTCAATGAGGGCATGCCCTCATTTTCAATGATGTTGAGAGTACAATTTAAAACAGAATAAATACACACAAAAAATAACTTAGAAAGAAAACAAACAAACAGACAACAACAGAACACAGTTAAAAACAGCTACATTCAAGAGCAGAATAGTTTGTAATCATGGTTTTAAACAGACCCATAGGTACAATTGTATTAAGTTTTAATGTGCTTTGTAAAATGTTTCCAGCTGACACAATATCATTTATAAGCAAAGTAGTAGTAGTGACAGTACTATGTTTAGCTCTGAAACCAGATTGTTGTGGACTTCTTGAGAGGAATGATTTGAGCTGATTATTAACTAATGACTCCAGGACTTTAGCAAGACAGGATAGTTTGGAAATTGGCCGATAGTTATTAAGATCATTTTTATCACTGCCCTTATGCAATGGGACTACATGTGCAGATTTCCAGACTTGAGGGATAACTACTGTAGAAATTGTCCAATAAAAGAAATATCCACCCCTTTAGGGCCATAGAAAAATTGCTGTTGACGTTGTACCTTGCATTTTTAGGTCTGTTTTTTTTATGTCCAAAATGCAGAGATACCAAGTTCTCCACCTGCAGTAAACTCAGTATACCGTAGTAGCAGTAACACACTTCTTTCAAAACAGTAACAGTTTTAACTTTTTAATTATTCAGGTTGAACAAACAATATTAATATATGGCTATCCTCACTGTTTTAAAACCATGTAATGCTTAAAATCAACTATGTAAGTAGACAATCCTGTAAAAGTCATATTTATATGTGGCTGACGGAGTGGGTTGCTTGATTTAAAAGAATAGTTTGACATTTTGGGAAATATGGTTAATTGCTTTGTTATAGAGAGTTAGATCACAAGATTGATACCACTCTCATGTCTGTGAAGTAAATATGAAGCCACAGCCAGGAGACGGTTCAGCGGCCAGTATACTCCATCAGAAGTGCTTGTCGGGCCTTTCCGACGTCGGATTGGGGGGGCTGGACCGACTATTTCTGTAACTTTCCAAAACCAACAATGTTATATTCACACTCACTTCACGCAGTGTTTGGCCAGCTGTGCAGAGGGTTTGAACGTCTCTCTCTGGCTCTGTTTTTTCATTTGTTACACAACTATTTCTGTTACTTTTCATGTGAATAACCGAGTGCAAAGCTATGAATGTTTTCCGGGAGAGACTGTCTGAAAATGTACACCTTGAGCCCCGTGTTGAAACATCCCCCCACTGTATGAAGGCCAGCTTTTCACTCCGCCTTCGAGTGTGGCTGCTAGAATAGCTATAAACACTTTTGAAGTGTTAACAGCGAGTTAACACTCTCTTCACACGACATGTAACAAAGCCCTTAGCTTAGCTTAGCATAAAGACTGGAAACAAGGGGAAACAGCTAGCCTGGCTCTGTCCAAAGGTAACAAAATCCACCTACCAACACCTCTTAAACTCACTAATGTTGTATCTTGTTTGTTTCATCCGCACATAAACCGCTGGTTGACCTCAGATGACAACAAAACTCCAGGAAGTCACTGCGTCCGGCCAAAGAAATAGTCCAGGACTTAACCTCCCGTAAAATCTCAACGTGTCTTCTTTACACTTTAGTTTTGTACGGATTCAATAAATAAGATATAACGAGTTAATTGGTGAGCTTTAGAAGTCTTGTTTTAGAAGTGCTGGATTTTGTTACCTGGACAGAGCCAGGCTAGCTGTTTCCCCCCTGTTTCCAGTCCTTACGGTAAGCTAAGCTAACTGGCTGCTGGCTCCAGTTTTATATTTATTATTATATTTAGATATGAGAGTGGTATTAATCTTTTCACCTAACTCTTGGGAAGAATTTTTTAATGTTGTGAATTGAAGTATGAGAGAATGATCCTGATCTCCCAACAAGGAAAAATCTTAATTATCTTAATGATTTATTTATTGTCATTTACCACCCACAAACCCATAATTCACACCTGGGTGCTGCAGTTCAAGCAGCCACCGATGTAGCTGAGGGTTGAGTGCCTTGCTCAACGGCATCTAAGTAGTATTTACTGAGTGAGAGACGGAGTGTCATTCATTGTGGACATGTTTTACAAGACACTCACATCATCATCACAAAGCCAGGTTACTTCAGGACAGAGCCGCCCCAAATCTGGATGAGTCTCTGGGTTTTAGTGCAGTCCAGTGAGACCACGTCAGCCTTTAGCAATTTACACTGTATCTTGTGTGGTACGTTGTCTCAGAGCCCTTTTGTATCCTTGAGTTGAAAAAGCGAGAACTAATTCTTTCTTGTGGTTAAGTACGACCGCGTTTCTGCTTCTTTTTTTCCCCTCCCTGGCGCCGAAATGTTTTTTTTATCTTCTCTCAGCTGCTGAGATGTGACCTTAATAAGCTCCACTGAGCTTTGTCAGCCATATGGGAACTCCTTAGTGTAACAGCATCATCTGCACTGAAAAATATTCATCTGAAGCAAGTCACTTATTCATGTATTCTAGGTTTTCTTAAAACACAAGAAACAATTTGTCCATCGGGTGAGATAACTTTAAACAAGGGAGTTTTCTTCACTTCTGCGAGGACAATTTGAACAAAGCAGGTTTGTATTGAGAAAAAGTGAAATTATCTTAAGCCTTTGAAAGATAAAAGTATTATTTTCAGACTAATTAGAAGGCAAAATTACTTATTTAAGAAGGCTTTACATGTGCTGTGTAATTGAAAGAGCCAAGAGTCACAGTACAAGACGCCCCGCCAAACCCCAGGAGAAGATGAGGAGGATAAAGTCAACCTGCAGCTCCAACATCCACCATTTTCTCATTATATTTTCACGCCGGTCCTGACACTAACAGCCTGTTAGAGCTGATGCATCTTTCTGCTCCTGCCCGCCCTGAGACTTCAAGACACAACAAAAAGTGCAACAGAAGTAGGCTGCAACCTCGTTATCCTCTACATACTGCACAGCAGAATTACCCACCATCACATTTTACGTAGACAATATGAACATGGATGCGAGTTTGCTGCAGCTCGGTCATACTGTACCTCGGCCATGTCGATAGATCCCACCGCGAGAGTCTTGTAGCCCAAGATAGTTCGGTTCTTATATCTCTTCCGCCTTTGCAGCATGATCTGCAGCTTGTTTCCTTCTCGTTTTAAGAAGTGAGGGTACTGAAGGGGGAGGAAACCGAGAAAAGAAAGGAAAAAGTACAAATTACTCACCTAGAATATAACTGGTAGCTTTAAGGGTCAGGTTGGTGATATTCCATATTTTTTCTTATTGTCAACAAATCCCATAAAAAGACCAAAACCAGCAATGAATTGACACTTTTACAAGTATTGCCTGTGTGTCCAAAGCCTGATATATCTTATTCCTCTGTGCCAAAGAGCTCCAATGTTGTTCATAAACTATTAAAAACACATCAGTGATCCACACTGTTGCACTGGGTGACATGTTCCTTTATTACAACAAACATGGGCACTCTAGTTTATTTTGAGTCAACACCGTCCTGCTGTTGTAAATACTCACTAGAGCACCAAATCGTCAGCTGAAAATAGACCCCGACAAATAGACTACTTACTCCTGTTTGAGTAATGTTTAAAACCCCTGAAAACTTAAGCAAACAACCCCACATCTGTCTTAATGTTTTGATTTGAAAGACGCTGATTGTGTGAAATCACCTTTTGTGCTGTGCCCACTTCAAACCAATGAGAAGAGCACAGACAAAAACACAGACACAGAAATCTCTCATGTGAAATAACAAAAGCTGAAAACAGTGGGCTCGCAGACGTCATCGCTCAGAGTAAGAAGACGATTGAGAAAATAGGTCTAATAAAATAAAACCACAGCTGTTTTAGGAAATGACTTAATCTTCTTTAAAAATGAAAGTATATATTTGTGACTTGTTTTCAAAGTTTTACATCTTCAGTAGGAACGAGGGAAGCCGGAGAAGTCAAAAAGCTCTGAGAGATGGACTATCACATTGTTGGTTTTTCTTTTCATGGGATTTCTTAACAATAACAAAAATATTGAATGTTGCCAGCCTTATCTTTTAATGATTTCGCAACACACGAGAGAGATGCATCTCCAGGCAGTATTTCCGCAATACATAAAAGAAAGCTTCATATCTCATTGATATCTAACGTCAGTTCGACCAGTTTCCATGGCAACAAGTGTAATAAAACTCCTCCCACACATACTTAACCCTGTAAAATCTCACATGAATGAAAAAAAACAGCAAATATAGACCTAAAAACTACCCATAAATGATTTATTTGGCAACCTACAATGTTCATTTGTAACCCAACAGCAGCATGATGGTGATTTTTTTTTACCTGCAGTGAAAAGGTGAGAGCCAGATCAGTCTCCACAGACCCACTGGGGGGCAGCACTATCTCATGGGACCTTAAAATCCGTTTGGAGCCCTGTTAGAAAAAAAATTGGTTGGTGTTTAATTTAGTGGGAGCTCTTCCCCTGGAAGTATTCTGCATCTCTGCTGCTGTTCACTCTGCAGCAAAGGTGCATAAATAATTCAACAGGATTCAACATATTTTAAAACACCATACTAGTGTTTTTGTATGTGTTAGAACATTTACTACAAATATCATAAACTTCACAGTGTACTATTATCTTAAAAAGCACATTGAACTAGTTTACAGTACATGTTTGAATGTTTTTTTTATATTTTCTGCTCAACAACTGGTTTAATTATTGTCAGAGTTAGGTTATGGTTGCATGAAAGCATATTTTTGAGGTATACAGGACCAGCAGACATATCATATTTGTTTGTGTTTGTTCATGTGTGCCGCAGGTTTGTACATGTAGGTTGATGCAGCATACCTGGATTTTAACTGCTATGACCACAGAGATCAGCTCTTTATCAAGTTCTCTCATCACAACCAGCTTCTTCAGAGTCAGACTGCACAATCTGAGGAGAGAGAGATGAAGAAAGAACGAGAGAAGGCATGTTTAGTTTGGTGCCACTGGTGTGGTTTTTTTTTAATATGCGCAAACAGATGAGTCATTCACAAAAGAAACAAGACCGGGCATTTATTAAACAGTTACAAGTAAACCGTTTACAACTAAGCAAAACACATACAGTATGTCAGGAGACACAGCATCAGTCAGTCAACAGGTTTAATGACTCTGTGCTGGTGTGATCATTTCACATTTTCACAGTTTACAGTAGGTGTTAATGTGATGCTCTTATGCTGAGCAGCTAAAAATGTGTGAGGTCAGTGTTTTATCTGAACCGACCAATGTATCCGGCTGATGCTACTGCCGGATTTTAGCTTATCTCAGAGCACAGAAATGCCAAAAGTTTGTTTGAGGTAATTTAGTTACATACTGCAGTTTTTCCACCAGAGAGTACTGACAAGTTTATTGTTTATTGTTTAACAGTAAAATGCTCAGTTGTTAAATCCGTACACAAACAGAAATACTTCCTGTAAAACCACAACTTGCTGTTTTTAGATTTCTGTTTGTGTACGGATGAAACAAAAGAGACGGTTGAATTTAAAGGTGTATTATTTTAAACTTTGGACAGAGCCAGACAAGGTGTTTCCCCGTGCTTCCAGTCTTTATATGCTAAGCTAAGCTAATCGTGTTCTGGCTCTAGCTTCATAGTTAAAGTCATAATGTCGAAGATTTTCATTTCGTTGTCTGTCACGGCACCTATGGTAATAATCAGTAATTGCAGGTGTGTTTTTGGACCTCACTTAAGTTTCACTTTCACTTTCCTCGTCTGTAGTCATCGACCTTTTCTTGGTTTGTTCGGCCATAGTAACAGCTTACTCACAACACTATCAGAGACCGGAAAAAAACAGTATGCCGCTTCACACACAGGTGAGTTGAAGAGCGAGTCTGTTGCGTTAAAAGCCTAACTGTGCGCCGCTTGTGATTTTTCTGGGAAAGTCGCTGCCGACACCCGGGTCGTAATACTGCAAATGCTGCAGGCTTTCATCAGTGGGCCATAGGCTCAATCACCAATCACCACCATCATTAGGCGATTGATAGCGACTTAACAGACATTTATTTAAATAAAAATCTTCGAGATTATATCTTTAAAGACACTGTGAAATAAAAATCAATTCTCCACGTCGTTCTAAACCCCTGTCTTAATTGTTCGGTTATCTCTTGTTATATAAAAAAATAATAATTTCGGACTATTTCTATATCAAAATTCCACCTTTTTATTTTGATGACTCATCCTGAACTCATGGAGCGTATACATAAATGTATTCAATCAAGCGACAAACTAATCCCGTCCATTATATGAAACTGCACTTGACCATTAGCTTGTGGGTTGTAGTAGCTAGCAGAGTGATATCATAGTAGTGTTTGGATCTCCAAAAGAGTGTGTTTGAGGTCCAATTTACTCATTTTCCCCTCTTCCTCCACCTCCTGATACAACAACGCAGGTGAGAGAGGATTTAAATCCCTCTCGTAACTTTAGCCTTCCTCCATGTTTCTTTTCACTCGGAAATACGTCACAATACGGAAGCTAAAGATGCTAGAACTGCCGTTTCACTGTGACTTTAATAGACAGATATGAGCGGGATATCAATCTTCCCATCAAACTCACAGCAAGAAAGCAAATAAGTGTATATCCCAAAATGTCGACATATTCCATTAAAGGTGCCCTGTGGAGAAACATAAGTTATGTTTCAGCGCTACTAACCAAAATGCACTGTGTGTATCCTTGAGGTCTAACAAACAAGTTCAATGCATTTATTTTCTCAGAAAACACTTGCAAAACCTATTTTTGTTTTAGCTCGATTATTCACTAGCAAGCCATTTTCTTCTTCACTGCCTTTGCGCCTCTGGTTCATTGCTTCTGTATCTTGGCGAATTACCACCACCTATAGATCAGTTGAATAGCGTGAAATCATTAGCAGGAACGTGCATGTGTGTCCTCGTGCATGGGACAAAGAAAACATGGAGCCACAAAAAACTGCTGTACAGCTCTAATAGAGGTCAAAAACTACTGCAAAGAATACCTGTAAAATCACAAATATTAGCCAATATACCAGATATATCAGACTTTTAAATGCTCAAATATTGATATTAGTATCAGCCTCAAAAAAGCAGTGTTGGTCGGGCTCTAATTTTTACAAAAGAATGTAATCAAACATGAGCTTTACGTTATGAGGCAGCCGGTGGGCCGCCAGCTGCTGCCAAAAAAATGTTTTCTCATCAGTGAAACCCAAAAAAACACAACTGGCCACCAGAGTGATGGAGGAAGAACTGGCTAAAGATCACAGAAACATTTCAGAATTCCTACACTTGTTAATCTAACTTAATGTGAACCGAGGGTGTCGCGGCAGCCTGAGCTAAATCCGCTTTCACTCGCAGACGGGCCTCTGCCAGCAGAGCAGAATAGCAACACTGAAGCAGGATGGTGGCGGGGCATTGTTAGGGCAGTGTGTGCGCTTTAACAAGCCTGTCACGATTTTTTGAGACACTTCCTCACAAGACGAAAGCGAAAAAGAAAAGCTTTTTTTTTTTTATTTAAGGGAGCTTTTCTTTGGAGGCACTCTTTGGTTCCTTTGACTGAATCATTCAGAGGAGCTGCTCTGAACAGGCTGGCTGCTCAACAATCTGGAGGCCTATTTTCAACCAGCCATTTATCATCCGGCTCTCCTTTTTACTGCGAAATTAAACAGTGTTAACGGCGTTGTTGGTTGGACATGACATCACTCTTACATTATTCCAGGGCAACAACACGGCATTGAATGTCGTTCAGCAGCAGGAATGGCTATTCAGTAACAGCGAAGGTTTATTGTCACACAGAGTAAAAGATGTGGGTCAAAACTGTTATGAGTGACAGAGGAGAGAGCCGAGGGAGGCGACATTAATACACCAATATCCACTGTCATTAAGCATAAAGACTGAGGAGTTGACCTTGGATGTAATATAACTCCTCTCAAATTCTCCTATTTTGAGAACTGGAGGCAAAACACTGACATATAGGTGAGGCACCAAACAGAAAGAAAACAGCAGCGCTAACAGTCAAGGGCTTTCAAAACCACACAGCGTGCTGAGTGACATAACGCTGTGTCTCTGCAGCAGAGGGGTATCAATCAGCCTCGAGAGAAAGGAAAACATTGACAATGGCAGGTTTGAAGAAGCCCCTGCAGGCTGAATGAAGACCTTTTTTCTTCTTCAGCCGAGACACGGCCCAAGAAATCCCAGGCACAATGGACACAAGCCAATGAAGGCTCGCATTGTCTATAGCCTGCGCTCACACAGACAATACGCAGCATTCTTGTACTCCTGTTTTGTATTCGACCCTGTTCCCATTGGTTCCAAGCCCACAGCACCATCTATTTCAGTTATGCTAGGTGGCTGGATGTTGGTTTGTGTAGGCAGAGACAGCCCAAATGATATCTGCCGCACAGACTGCTCTGCTGAAGAGTCACATTTAGCTTGTGGGTTTTTAGATGTGATGTTTTGTTTTGTTTTTTTATCCCTCACAATGGGTTTATCGTGCAGTATGCGCTCTAGGAGCTAATCTGCCCACAGGAGCAGCATCAAAATGCTATTTCTAATGAAACACCACTTAATTTGTAAGAGGATCTGCGCTGACCCATTTCTCTTCGGTCGGTGGCCTAAAATTCTGACAGCTGGAGATGAGTGCAACTTAAAGTGCGGGTATTTTCTGATTTTTGTGCACACATTGGTGACATTTTACCACAAAAGGTTGTTCTGTTTCACAAAAAAATATCTTGGTTTCCAGGGCTCCATACAAAATATGCTTTATGGTGTAAATTAACATACAGTAATGGTAGCATGAACAACTACACTGATTGGGTGACAGTATTGTTGGTCCCACCTCCTTTGACATATCATCAGTATGCTTCAAACACAGTGCTTGTGGACTGTCTAACAGCATCACACCCGAAGCTCCAGCAGGAGAATGACTTGCTAGCTAATATCTATCCATCAACTACCACAAATATACAGATGACACGCATGTCAAGACAAAGGTTTTGCTTGCCATCATAGGCACTCACTTTCACTGCTCTCTAACCCACACACAGTGGTGGAGGAAGTGTTCTGCATTGAAAATGCAAAAGTATCATCAGGAAAATGTACTTAAAGTATTAAAAGTAAAAGTACTCGCTGCAAAAAAATGTCCCCTGTGACTGTTATACTATTATATATTCTATCATTAGATTATTATTACTCATGCATTAATGTAAAAGCAGGATTTTACTGTTGGAGTTGGTAGAGGTGAAGCTCATTTTGAACTATTTCGTACCAGACTGTAACTAAAGATTATTTTCATTATGAATTAATCTGCTGATTATTTTCTCCATTAATCGATTGATTGTTTGGTTTGTAAAAATTCTGAAAATAGTGAGAAATG
>NTHP01000369.1:150700-162002 GCA_003416845.1 Oplegnathus fasciatus | reverse complement strand
GACAACCACACAAGGCTTTTTCGTAAAGGGTCACAAGCCAAAAAGGTTGGGAACCACTGGTGGTATTTTAACAGCTTATCATGTTTTTTAATGTAAAATCTAAAGCTGAAAAGTAACTAGTACCTATATCTATCAAATAAATATAGTGGAGAAAAGACTGAAGTTTTTCCCCCTGAATTATAGTGGAGTAGAAGTAGATAGTAGCAGAAAATTTAATTTTTCATGTATAAGAACCTCAAAACTGTACTTAACTACAGTACTTAAGTAAACGTACTTATTTTCCACCACTGCCTACACATGCACGTAAGCACACAAACACACACTCCAACATCTGGCAGGCTGTTAAGTTAAAGTGATTCTGATTGGACATAACCACCTTAGTAGTGACATCAACTATCAACTGTTAAAACATGACAGCCGTATCGGTTAATTACAAACTCAAGAAACGGTTTATCTCGGATGTCAGAATCGGAGCAGAGGGCGACCTCCTGGTGCTCCAGCGCCGGCTCGTAACAGAGAACACTTGTTCATCCTTGACAAGTGCAAAAACATCAGTGATTTAAGAGCATCGCTGAGTGTCATTTTTCAGACAGCGAGAAATTGAGAGTCCATCATGACTATACATGAAGGCCGACAGCTACAGTCAGAGGGAAAAGAGACTAATGAATCCTATCTAAACTGAGGAACCCCCGCCTGTAGAGAGACAGCTCATACTGTTCAATTACACAGCAAACATCCCAGAAACTTGTACGTGGGCCCTCGGAGCATCGTCACAATGTCATCCTGATTCTTGCCATTTTCCTCTTCCAACCTGTTCTTTCACCTGCATACTAACTGTCCTGTCATGTCAGACCCTGCCACTCCCTCCTGACCTGCAATAACCCCCGTTCCCACCATTCACCATCACCCGACTGCCCCACCCACCTGCTCACCTGTTCCCACCTCCCTCATTATCCCTGCAATGGACATACACAGTATACATTGTCTTGTGTGTTTACCACTAAGCTTTCCAGAAACTTCATCTGCCTGCCTGCCCTTTGACTCTGAGTAAATCTTTTATACCTATATACTTGGTTTCTGAGTCGTGCCTTGGGGTCCAAACCTGTGAAGATACACTCACTCAGTTTTTTCTGGCTACACAGGTACTAATACAGGACAGATTTAGATTTCCTTTGCTTCTTTAAACATAGATGACTTTCTCCAGAGTGCAAACATGCACGTGAAGCAATGGCAGAACCACAACAACCAGAGGCAACATCAACAAAAGGCATGGGAGAGCAACTTTGTGTGTGTTTTACCTGAGACTGGGACGGGTTTCATGCATTTAATGTTTTGCTGCCTTTCACTCAAATAATGGAGACTTCTTCCATTTCTCAACACAAAAAGGGTAGCGTTTTGTTGATGTTTTAATAGTTGTTGTTTTTTTAGTAAATAAAAATGGCTATTATATTACATATAAATACTTTTCACTTCACTGCATGTGTTTGAGAGCTAAAGCTAGTTTTCAAATTAAGTTTTTACATACAAAACACATGATCAGTTAATAGAATATGATCCATTGTTACAGATTAAACTACCAACTACCTATATGAAGTACTTAAAGTCAGCTCCATCTTGATCAATGACAACATTTATGTACCGTTCATATATTAATACATCAACAATAATGATCCAATGATATTAACAGTATAAAGATAACAAAAATCATTCTAACACTCCTGAAAAAAGGCCAGGAAACATGTGCTGTATCAGCATACTTTAAGTTATACCCCCTGTTGTCCTTTTGACCTCACCTATCTACACTGAGATTACGTAGTTTGTGCTGCTGTATTGCGTTACACTGTTATTTAGTCTGCCCTCATTGATATAAAAGAGGATAACTGATATAAAATGTTCAACTTTTCCTTTAAGACAGTGCAGCTCTTTTTTTTTGGTTGCTGCACAGTTCAGTCTGAATATTGGAGCACTGAGCACTAAAATGAGCAAATTAGCATATCGTTGAGTATGTGTGGCCCCAGTGGGAGTTGACCCTTACCCACTGCAGTGTTGGGACCCTGCTTTACTCTCTGAGCTGCACAGGACAGGCCTGCTAACACCCTGATAACAGCGTGTCAGAAGAACACATATGCAAGTTGTAGCAGGTGAAAAAGGTCCAAGCCGAGCTTTGCTGTGGTAGACAGACCAAGCAGTCATACCACACTCACACACACACACACACACACACTATAATCAATCTGCCGTGGTTCTTTCCCATTATTCAGACGTGTGCCGGGGGCTCTCCAGCGCTCAGCTGCTCATGCAATATTCAGCTGTGGGATTTACCGGCTGGCTGGGGAGACGGTGTAGTGAAGTGACAGAGCAGAGCCTGGTAGGGCTATGTGTGTGTGTGTGTGTGTGTGTGTGTGTATGTGTGTTGAGAGAGTGTGTATTGGTCACGAAGCACAGGACACACCGAGCCTAAAATAGATTTGAGTTCAACCTGTCTGACAAGAGAAGACAGCTTTGACAGGAAGAGTATAAGTCTGTGAATGAATGTGTGCTGAAATGCAGTGTCCACACACACACACACACACAAATAAAAACACAGACACACACACAGACATGCACATACACACACACACACACACACACACAAACAAATCCTCACTTCAAGTAAAAGCTCAACATTTTGGGAAATATGCTTTTTCACTTTCTGGTGGAGAGTTAGATGAGAAGATTCATACCACTCTCATATCTGTCTGTTCAGTATGAAGCTGCAGCCAGCAGCCGGTTAGCTTAGCTTAGCTTAGCATAAAGACTGGAAACAGGGGGAAACAGCTAGCCTGGTTCTGTCCAAAGGTAACAAAATCCACCTACGAGCACCTCTTAAGCTCAGTAATTAACATGATATATCTCATTGACTAATCCAGAGGTGTTCAAACTGTGAGACACGTCTACTAAAAAGACGCTCTTTATAACTCCAGAACTTGCCTGAGAATTATCACGTTTTTAAGCATCAAAGTAATCCAGTGGTCGTTGTCTGTACATCAATGGGTACATCGCAAACTAAGACTGCTAATAGCTAATTCGGCATGCTTTTAATGGTGCATATTTTCCTAAATGTAAACACATATAGCCTACAAAAAGTTGTAGTCCACAGCTAACTGACTCCATGACAACATCGTACAGTACTTTCTGTTTACATCCGCCAATAGCACCAAAAAAGGGTGGGGGGATAAGTGTATTTCGCAAAAAAGGTGCTGCTGCCACAAAGTGAAAGACCCTCTATCTTCATAATATAGTGTGATATTCATAATATCTGCTTTTCAGGAATTCAGACAAAAAGTGTTCAGCTTTAAACGCACAGATTTTAGAGTTCATCCAAACATATTTTGAACATTTTGGGGGGACTTAAATTTTCCTAAACTCTCAGTAAAGCAGGTAATCCTTCATTTGGAGTTAAAACACTCAAAACTCGGGGTGTCAAGGTCAACAGAGGATACGACAACGGCATGTCCCACAGTATGGACCCACCTATACAGTACAAAATAAAAGCATAAATGCATGTACTCGTACACTCATACACATTCATCCCCTCTTTGAAGTCGCTGAGGTTCATACATGAACCGTCTCCCTCTGTCGCTCATGAATAATAAACAGACAACTGGAGGCAAAGTCTAAACTCCGTCCTGAACAGTGCCCTCGCTTCCTATAAATCACGTTCATATTTGCTCAATGAATCTGTGTCAGTAGATCATTAAGCTCTGAAGGCCAACGGAGCGGCAGGAGATAGCTACAGCTCCTCTTTCGCCTTTTCGTACCTCTCTCTCCGTCTCCACAACAACAAGCTTTTG
Source organism: Oplegnathus fasciatus (assembly GCA_003416845.1). Lineage (NCBI taxonomy): Eukaryota > Metazoa > Chordata > Actinopteri > Centrarchiformes > Oplegnathidae > Oplegnathus > Oplegnathus fasciatus. The sequence continues at coordinate 158,169 of NTHP01000369.1, read as the reverse complement.
TCATGAAAGGAGGTGAGGGGGGGGAAATGCAGGCTGAAGCTTTTCCTCCACAGAGCAAAACACAGGAATGCCATTACTTGTGAGGTGGAAGAAATACAGAAGGAGAAAGATAATTCATATTTTTATCTTTCAAGCACAGAGGGGAAAAACGTAGGCTGGGATTCTTCCTTGGTATTTCCTAATTGGCTCTAAAGGGGGGAAATCTCCATAAAAGGAAGCCAGTGTGAGTGAATCTGTGCGCATGAAAGGTGGAGTCGAAAGAGAAGAGAAACATTCACATGATTGATGCATGCTGCAGTAAAGTCAAATAAACAGTATAACACTCGTGTATTGAGTTGCACGTATTAATTCATAAGAAGGAAAAAAATCAACTTAGCAGAAGAGCAAATGAAAATACAAAATGTATGAAAACATGAAAGACACTTGGCGTTTTTATGACGTGCACACACAATCAAGTGGAGGAGAAGAAGAAAACATCAGCTGCATTTTAACAGTGTATTGCTGTAATTGGTTTGGTGTAAACAACCTACAGTTGTGTGCGTGTGTGTGTATATGAGACAGAGAATTTTAATTTTTAATTTGCACAGCAGGATAATAATGAGCACAAAAAGAAACTGTGCAAGCTTCAAAAGGATAACTCCCCCGGGGTCTAAAACATAAAAGACGTCTCAAAATGAAACTGCAAGAGGAAAAAAGAAAACAACAACAGTAAGATGACAAAAATCTAAACTAAATTAGATTCAGCAGAAACTAAATGACAACAAAACAGTGCATTCAAAACAAAATCTATTAGGATCAAGTAAAAATAAAAGGTGTGATCTACTGTTTCACTGTGGTTTTTCTTAGTTGGTTATATGGAAAAAGGAGTTTGCGGGTTGATTTAAGGACAATGCTTTGCCAGACGATACCTTGCAGTCAGTTTTTGCAGGAAGAAATAAAGTAAAAGAGACGGAGGGAGGGACAGAAATAGATACAAAAAGACAGAAAAAGATAAAACGGGGAGGAGAGGGTGACAGACATTAAGAAGAAGTTAAAGACAGAGGGGTAAACATGATAAAGATGAATTGGATGGGGGGGGGTGTCACATTCTCCTGAGACCGGGAACATATAGACCCTGAGGATACAGACCGTCCCTCCTCCACTGAAACTCAACCATGAAATTCCTCACACACGCCTCTTCGACTCCCCTTCGCCCTCCCGCCCCGGCCCGTGCCATCCCTAACGTCACTTTGACAGCTCAATAATTGACTGCTTATCTTTTATTAATAGAGGGAGCCATTAGGCCACGGAGACGCGTCTGGGGTTCGGTCTGCGTGCGCTCTGAGACAAAGCACTGCCGGCCCTCACATCAGACACCTCCTCTTTCTTTTTGTCTCATATTTTGGCATCTGCTCAATGCCTCACTGTACCATGGCTTCTTGATTAGCCTCGTACACAACAGAGGTGTCCTGTGTCACTGTGGTGTTACCATGTTACCCACAATGCAAAGGCAAGGCTATTATCACCCAGCAGAAAATAAAAGGGTTCCCAATGTCTATTTTGGGGGAAAAGGTGCTTTAATCTCAATTTTTGAGAGGATGAGAGGCCTCTGTAGTCTTCAAAGACACTAAAGATATCAAACCATATCAAATTAGTTTTCTTGTGATCAAAACTCAAATATCACATAATCTCGAGATAACAAATCCAATGTTTTGCCAAGATCCAAACTTGATTGCCTCGCTGATGTTGCGTCAGTTTAGTCTGACAGAACAGACAAAGACAAGAAGAAAAGACAGCGATTGATCAAAAGATCAAATTTTACTTCAATCAATCTCTGATACAGGCTGAAAGACAAGATTCAAAGAGGTCACTGTTGCTGACAAAGTATGGAGGGCCAGAGAGAACACAAGCAGAGATGATTTCTTCTTCTCTAAGACTTCTAAGATTTCTCGCAATTATACAAGACAAACAATTATTTTTGGATAATGGGAAAACAATTATTATTATTAATCTGTTAATAAAAATGATTAATAAATGATTATATCAACTAAATGCAACATTTAAAAAGTTTGTTATTACCATGGCATAATCATTTTGTAATAATGTGTAAACGACAATTGTTTCATGATGAAGACTAAACAAAACTTGAAATTATTACATCCATGTCCTCTCTAGCTTAGACTAAGCAAGACACTGAACTCAGGGACAATGGTGCTTTGAGCTAAACGCTAAATGTCAACATGCTAACATGCTCACAGTGACAATGCTAATATGCCGATTTTTAGCAGGTATAAAGTTCACCACTTTCACCAACTTAGCATGTTATCATACCAACATATGCTAATTAGCACTAAACAGAGTAGAGCCAAGGCTGAGAGGAATGTCATTAGTTTGGTCATAAACCAAAGTATTGTAAATATACAATTTTTGACCAGATGATGGTGCTATAGTTGAGAAGTTAAAATTTCACCAAAGTTATTACAATTCATCCAGAGGAGAAAATGAATGGGTGTACCAAATTTCATGGCAATCCATCCAATAGCTGTCGAAACATTTCACTAAAAACCACAAATGTCAACCTCATGGTGGCACTATAAGTCACAGGATCACAAGAGTCATTACGATCCATCTTCTGGAAACTCTGAATGTCTGTACCAAATTTTGTGCCAATCCATCAAGTAGATGTTGAGCTACTTCAATGGATAAGTGAAAACTTTGACCTGCTGGTGGCGCTAGAGGAAAAGTCAGGAGATCGCCAAACTCATCACGACTCATCCTCTGAGCACCATGAACATTTGTACCAAGTTTCATGGCAATTCATCCAATAGCTGTTGAGATTTTTCACTGAAAAACAAAAATGTCAACCTCATCGTGGCACTATGGAAAGGTCAGGCGATCACCAAATTTCTTAGGATGAATTGTCTGTGGATCATGAATGTCTGTACCAAGTTTCATGGCAGTCCATCCAATAGTTGTTGAGATATTTCAGTCTGGACCGACAGAGACACTAAAAGGCCGTCATTGCCAAGCCACTACCGTGGTTAAAAATAGAAAAGTCAAAGTGCAGCTTCCCAGGTGAGTTTGTCACATCTCCATAATGATATATTATGAGATGCTATGAGATAATGAGAGGAGAGATCAAATATATGGCAACAGCCTAGTGTGGCTAAATAATGCTTTACTTGGCATAAAAAACATTTATTGGATCCACATTAACTATTTTCCCAACTGACTAGCAAAAGTCAATAAACTAATGTTTATTAGTGAATCTAAACAAGAGTATTGAGCAGGCTAACTTTCTCTGACCCCTGGAGTGAAAAAACACAAAGATCAATAGCAGTGTCCCTCACTCTCTCCCAGTCTGTGTTAACTGGAACTGAGGCTGGTGGTGGTTTATGGCCTTCAGTACCTGCAGACACCAGAGCTGCTGAATGAAATCCCACTAAAGCAGTGGAGGGAGGCTCATCCCCCTATAAAAAGCCCTGCAGGGGAGATAAGAGTTATTGAAAGTGCACTCAAGCAAAGACAGACCTTCAGCTTTGTGTTTCCTGTCGTTTGTCCTACAGAGACTTTCTCAAGCTGATCAGATGAACACTACAGCTTTCAGCAGGGATGAAGACAGACTGAGGATGAGATTCAGTGGGCTATGAATAAAAGGCTTTCATCTTAAAGTTTAATATATGGAGTTTGGAAAAGAACTGCTAAGTAATATTCACTGTTGACTGTTGTTTTATAATATATTGTCTAGACTGTTTTGTCAAAGCTAGTGATATGGCCTTAGAGATGGCAATGAGGATCAGGATCATTTCTTTATTATAGTGGAGAGATGACAGGAAATGAGGGACAGAGATGCATTCGAACCTGTGATGTTGTGGTTCATGGTTGGTGTCCCCTAAACCCCTAAACCACAGGGGCGCTACTGCTTCCTATTGAAGGCCAAACACTGCCGACATTTTGAGGTGCTTCAACTCTCCAGAAAAGCAACAATTTTAGCACATATGCTCTCCTGATCGGGACATCCCGACACACCCGTATCACCCGACAACCTGCTGTGACACGCCTCAACTCATCAGGATTGTTCTATTTCACATGGTCGACCAGCATCAGCTCTCCAGAAAAACAGCAAAAAGGAACCAATTATCTAAAACTTTGTTTTTAGTCTGCAACAAAATTAGAAAAAGGTCGCTCTCCAGCCTTGGTTTTGTTGTCGTAATTGGCTTTTTATCTGTATTACCCAAAAATATCCACACTCATTTCCTCTGATGATTAGACATTCCTTCATTTGACACGCAGCGGAGTTATTTCTGAAAATTTCTGAAGACGGCAAAGTGTTCTCCGCACTCAGTGGGACACACAAATAGCAAGCTGTTGAATACGGAAGAGCCATCCACAAAGAAAGAGCTTAATAATCAAATCTGCCCACTTCTGCCCTGTGCCAGATATCCTTGGCCATGATATTTGAAGGCAGAGTGAGGGGAGTAGATGGGGAGAGAGAAAACACTGGAGTAGCACTGACGTAGAGCTGCATTCACTAAACCAGAAGAAATGTTTTTTTTATGTATAATGAATGCAAACCATTAAAAATGCAGGACAGGCAGATATGAATGCCATTTCCTCCATCAGCTCAGAGTAAGAGTGACCTAGAAACAATTAAAACCACAATGGATACTGAATATTTAGCACATATGTGTGTTTATTAGAGATGATGGTGAGCATCATAAAAGAAAGACAAGGTACGTATGTAGGTAATGAGTCTGCACTGGGGTCTGCGGTTAAACCAGCTGACGCAGAACAGAGGCGGGCAGAGAAAACATCAAGCAGCCAGCCCAGAGCCAAGTCGTTGTTCTATGTTTCGCAGCCAAAGTGCGGAGAATCTAATCCACTAAAGAACACAAAATGATCCGTGCCCTCTGAGAGCCCCGGGGGGGCGCAGCAGAAACTGGAATACAAATGAGGGCTTTGTATGCAGCGATCTGCAGCACGCCGCTCCACTCTGCTCCACCCATGATGCCAGACTGCTGGACACCCACTTTAATCATCTCCGGGCACAAAAACACATGGCATTTTCAGCTAGTCTGTGCCCAGTGTTCACACCCAGGACTTCTGAAATTATTATGAAACAAGACGTTCATGTGTGGTCACTTTGTTCAAACAGAACTATTCAAACTGTCAGATGAAAATACTGATAAAAATTTGCATGCGTTTGTTCCTGAAATACTGGTTGGCCCAGTCAGCCATACTGGTATGTCTGATAAAAGTGTATGCTATGGAAGAATCTACGCTACACTGCCAAAAGTATGTGGACACCCAAATGTAGACACCGCTCCTCTCTACTGGGATGACTTTGCACAAGATTTTTTAACCTGGCTGCAGGGATTTGCTCCCATTCAGCCACAAGAGCATTAGTGAGGTCCAACACTGGTGCTGGGAGATAAGGCCTGGCTTGCAGTTCTTCCCAAATGTGTTGGATGGGGTTGAGGTCAGGGCTCTGTGCAGGCCAGTCAAGTTCTTCCACATCAAACTCAAAAAAGCATTTCTTCTTAAACCTGGCTACCCACTATTGTCTAAAATATCATTGTATGCTGTAGCATTAAGATTTCCTTTAATTGGAACTACAGGGGCTAGCCCAAACTATGAAAAACAAGTGTCCATACACTTTTGACTTTATTACCCTTATGCTGCCGCAGGATTCGCTGCTTATCTTTGTCATATATAACAGTAAACTGGATACCTTTGACTTTTAGAGTTTTAGTCAGACAAAACAAGACATTTGAAAATGAAGTAGTGACATTTTTGCTGTATTGTTTTCCTGTACCGTAACTGAATCAAAAGAATAATCTGCAGATTAATCTGTTAATGAAAAATAATCATTAGTTGTATTAAATGTACCATCTCCATCAGGCCAATCAATACATTTTCAAAAAGCCATAACACCATCTGAAAACTAACTATCCTCCCAAGTTTCATTTTGAGCCATGGTGTCTGAGTTAAAAATTTAGACTAAAGGTGGATTAAACCAACAGCCGGCACTTCAGATCCCATTACAGCAGGATCTGAAGTGTCCTAGATAATGATTTTCATACACGTCGAGAGTTTGTTAAAAGGACTTATAATTGCAAAACAAAACAAAAAAAAGTTGGCCTAGCTCTTTTGTCTGAGTAATTATAGAGCAGTCTGAAAATGAACTGTGCAGTCACAACAGTGAAACCACATCTGCACACATCTCTGTGTTGTTTGGTTGAAGAGCCCTCAGGCAGGATCTCTCATCGTTGCTCTGACAGGTTTCTGCATTATAGGGCGGCTAAAAATGGACATGCAGAGCACTCTGTCCATTTATAAAAGTGTTTATTGACTGAAGTGGCTGAAAGGGTCACATTTCAGTCACCTGGACCTATAACTGTTTTAATCTGACGGTCTGTTAAAGGTCTTTATGAACTAAATGTGAGTCTGAATTTTGTGGCTTAAGTGGATGTTATGTTTTAATGCAGTGTGTTTTAAAGCACATTTAAAAGGAATACTCCAAAGAAAACCTCAAATACTCATCATCTGTAGGCTAGAGAGTGGCTGTATATCACGAGCCAAGCCAAGTTTCTCGTGCATGTTATTACAGAAGATTTTTATGTTCATTTGTAATGTCTTAACAATTAAAAACAAGAGCTTAGGTTGGCCTTCATGTTCAAAGGAGGATGGCACTAAAGCATCAATCAAATTGATTGTATTAACATGCTTTCAACCTCTTAAGACGCCAGATTACAACCTGTTTAGATGCTAGAAATTAGCATGCATGGACATAAAGATGTTCTGTGATAACAGGCATGAGAAACTAGATGTCTGTAGTCAACTTAGTGACACTTTACAGTTTAGTCAGCATAATCTCCAGAACCTTTCTTAAACTAGTACTGCAACATTGTCCACTTCTCATCTGTCAGTCTGTATGCTCAAAATGTTCCAAAAAACTCACCAGAATATAATAAATACACAGCTCCCAGTTGCTGCTAACATGATTAGCTGAGTACAGTTGTCGTTTGTGAGCAACTGTAAGCTACCGTAGTTGCGTGCGACAGCGACACTAGAGACATTTAGGCGACTGTATTACTATTTTGAACATACTGAGCGTACATGTGGACAGTATAAGAGAGGACAGAGCTGCAAATCTGGTTTGTGAACATTTATTTTGATGCTTCTTTTTCCCCCTCACCAAAACTGCTTTGCCACTGGGCTCCAGTGTAACTGCTGTGAACCAGTACGGCGGCAAAATCTACTTTTCTGACGTCCAACTGTATGCTCAGTATGTTCCAAGCACACAAATATTCAACAAAATAAAACAAAATCTGTCTGTTTGTCTTAGTTAGGGTATCCATATGGTGCCCATATTTTCAAACCTCCAAACCGGGACCCCTTAAGTGTACCGCGCGTCCGTGCATGCACTTATGTACGCGCCCATGTACACGCACATGCATATGCTTATGTACGCACCATAGGAGTTTTCA
>NTHP01000369.1:135002-150146 GCA_003416845.1 Oplegnathus fasciatus | reverse complement strand
GCATACAGACAAATCAGTGTTGAATTCAGACGTGTGGTGCATTGTTTATGTTTTAAACTGGGTTAGGTAATTTAATGAGTGGGACAGAACATGATAAATGTTCATGTAAGCGCTGAAAACAAGTAATTATAATAATAAGTATAATTAATATTTTAATTGTGGTGAGAACCGGGAGTTTTACAGATATCTGTCAGGACTTGGGACACTCAGCTTGAATCCCAGACAAACCGGGACAATCCCGCACAAACCGGGACGTCTGGTCATCGTAGTCTTAGCTGATGACATTTGTCACTCGCGACCAGTGGTAAGCTTATGTAGTTCAGTGTTAAACAGAGAACCAGTGTAAGGCTGTATATTTATCTGTGTTCTGGCAACATGAGTGTTTGAAACATGCACAGCACATATATGGACAGTAGAGGACTGGATGATGTCACAGTGCTGGTTTAGGAAGTTTCTATGGTTCATTTAATCATTTATCTGCTGTGCAACAACCTCATTCAAATCCTCTGTAGCTGTTGTGTACCAATGTGGCAGCATAATCCACTTCTCCACTGTCCATCTGTGCGCTCAGTATGCTCCAAAGATTTATATTTTCACTAAAATATCATGAAATATAGCTAAATGCACAACTTTCGCAGTAAGTTTAAGCAGTTACCACAGTTAGCTGACCCACGGTAAAGTAACATAATTGTGTGCAACAAAGGTAAACAGCCAACAGCATTAGTGACAATTGGAAGCTGCGTATTGAGTCATACTTTGTCAACAATATCAATATTTTAAACATACTGAGCGTACACGTGGACAGCTGGTTTGAGAAGTTTGTATTGTGACACTTTTTTATTGTGAAGCTTTTTCAGTGGAGTATTCCTTTAAACTCTTGTTTTTAAACTTTATTGAACTCCTTTTAAATACAGTCAAGAGGAGATACAATTTGCGGTGAATGGATCTGGATCTGTTTGAGTTTCATGTGATAACCACAGGCATGAGTGTTAACCACCGCACCATTTCTGGACAACCAGCTCCGTGTTTCTGACCAGTTTTTACGGCTGCAGCTCAGCTCCCGGTTGTTGGAGCAGAATATTTCACACATCACACGGTAACCCATTTCATGGAGCGAGCCTGCCTATTCTCTAAACTGTAGCTGAAGCTTTTAATATCCGCTGTCTGCTAAAACAAATATGGATTAAAGAGACAGTGAATCTCTATTTTACAGACAGGTCAGATACAAAGCATACCTCCTTTCTGGAATAGATTTAAACAAAGCTATTTGGAAATTAAACAAAGTTGCCAGACTTGACTGAATGTGAGGTTTATTCTCTGTCTGACGAATCATTCGAGTCGCTTATTTTCATTATTAGAATCTCTACAACTTCAGTCGATGTCTGTACTGCAGCAGATTAGCTGGACCACGCTTGCTCAGCATCTGGGAGGCCAGAAAGGTTATGTTTACAGGCTTGTAAAGCGATGCTTATTTCTGACTGGCAGCGATAATGAATGCTCATTTCGACAGTCATCCAGGGGCAGAGATGAAAGGTTTTAGGTGCTGATGCCAACCTCAGGATTTTCACTGTGTCCATCTGTCCAGCCAATACATCAGGGACGAGTCCGGTGGGAACATGGAGGAGGTCATATGACTCAGCCACCCAGGAGCAGGATCCCAGACGTGGCACAGCAGCTTTCCTAATGACTACAATATGTTAAACCTTCTAAGCTCTCCTCCCGGCCGCAAGTTTTCTAAAAGGATCCTGACCTACATTTCTCCTCCATGCTCTGAATTCAGAAAAAGTTCCTTAAGCCTCACTGAAGGGAGGACTGAAATAGAAACTCCTTCTTTTCGCACTGCCTGCTGCAAGAGGCAAGCCCGCAATCCAGCCAACAGGGCCTTCCTGCAATTAACCAAAACTACAAGAATGAAATGGTGTATTCACGGCAGATCATACAAAGTGCACTGAGAGCGATGAGGAACAAATTGTCAAGGATGCATTTTAATGAAACAGGCATCTAAGGCATTCCTGAAAATGTGCACAACGTTAATAATCAGCAACCGGATGCTTTTGCCATTACCACTGCCAAAGTGCAAAGTAATACAAACACTGTCGCTATGGAAATCAGTGACTAATGTATTACAAGGATTTCCCTGGAAGTTTGGACACACAAATCAAAAACACAGCTACACTGGCAGTGTGACTGCGTCGAGAAACAATAACTCCACTCAGTGCAGGAATTCACATCTCCACAGGCCAGAATAATCAACGTGAGACGGGAGGAACAAATCGAGATGTCAGGGAATAAATCAAAACGCGGCACTCTAAGTCACCATGAATAATAATGCTAACTAAATGTGCAAAATGTAAATGGAAAAAATCTCAGAATTACTAAACCCAATTGAGGCTGCTGATAAAACAGCAGTTGCGTCACTAGTAAGGCAGAAAATTTAATTTCAGCCAGAGACAATCATCCATGTTATTACATTAAAGATTAAAAGGGACATTTCTGGCAATCAAAGACAGCAATGGATTCATTTTTCACATTTTAACCAATCAAAGATGGAAAACAACGATATTAACAAAAGCTACTCTTGTCCATAAAAAGAGAATAAATAGAAGAATAGTTCTCAAAAACTGTCATTGAATATTCCTCTTAAATGTGTCACTGGACAACAAATACATTGGAACATTTTATTCAGGGACAGATGATTCAAAGAGGGACGAGGCAGCCAACACACACAGCTCTAGAAATGTCACTTTTCCTTTTGACTAAGCCTCGACTGTTTGCGAGCTGCCTCGATATAATCTCATCTACATCTGGCACAAAGTTTTGACAAATCTCTCTGCCTTTTTAGCCCGTTAGCCTCATTTTCCTGCAATACCTCCGAAAGCGCTGGAACATGTGGCGAAGTAAACAGGGTGGCCCCGTGTAATCACGCAGCTATTTTAATAATTTGAGCTACATTTGGAAAATAAGGCCACCTCTGCGGCAAACAATCACAGAAAACACACTTTCACATGATGACGTTCTTTAGAAATGGAATTTATCTATTAGCAGACATGAGATTTGTGGATTTAGGTTCATCAATGAGGTGGACGTTATCATAACTAAATTACACATTGTCTGTAGTTATGTCAGCAGCATAACAACTGTTTTAAGTTAAACAAAAGTAGCTTTAAAGTTCATTCTTGACATTTTGTAATTTCAAAAAATAATCTTAACGTACGGTCCAGATTCAAGCTTTTTTCCCAAAACGTTGAACTGCATCTCATGGTCTTTTGAGCCAATTCCTGAGCAAAACCAAAACCATTCACTACTGAAGATAGGAGGATGCGTTTGAAAGCTCTGGAAAAAGCTTGTCAGTGAAGATTAAATTAAGATTATTAACATCAAAACGGGCTGAAGTTGTTTTAGGGCCATAACTAATAATTATTTTTATAGTTAATACATTTCTCATTCATTTGTTTGATGGATCAATGAATTGTTTACTCTTTAAAGTTATAATCTCGAAGATCTTCATTTCGTTGTCTTTCGCAGCACTTATGGCGATAAGCGATAATTGCAGGTGTGTCACATCAGTTCAGTTTCAGTTTCGTCTGTAGTCATCGACCTTTTCTTTGTTTGTTCGGCCGTAGTAACCGTTTACTCACAACACTAGCAGAGACTGGAAAAAACAGTATGCTTCAAACACAGGTGATTTGAAGAGCGAGTCTGTTGCATTAAAAGCCTTGTTAAAAGCCTAACTGTGCGCCGCTTGTGATTTTTCCGGGAAAGTCGCCACCGACACCCNNNGGTCGTAATACTGCAAATGCTGCAGGCTTTCATCAGTGGGCCATAGGCTCAATCACCATTGTGTTGCATCATTCGGTGATAAATAGTGACTTAACAGACATTTATTTAAATGAAAATCTTCGAGATTATATCTTTAAACCGAACAGAATAAGTGAAAATATCAGAAAACTGGAAAATTGTACCCATCACAATTTCCTAGAACCCAAGGTGACATCTTCAAATGGCCAAAATATTCAATTACAATAACTTAAAACAGAGAACTGCAACAAAGTCTAACATTTGAAAAGCTGGAACCAGCGAATGTTTGCCATTTTTGCTTGATAAATGACTTTAAATAATTAATCGATTCTCAGAATTGCTGTTGATTAATTGTCAATCATTTTTTTCCAATCATTAGGCTTTAAACCTGTATTGATCAATTTTGTGCCCACTTGGGAGCAGCAGAACAAGCTGTAAACACAACACTGACTTTATCACCTTATAAAGTTGATAGTGTTAGCAAACAGTCACTTATTAACACATCCACAAGATATGAAGCAACATTAGCATTCATTTGGAGCTGTGCTTCTGACCAGCTGGGAAATATAGGTCAAATATTCACTGTCCATTTAGCTGTTTTTGGTCTCCACCGACTCCTGAGGGAAATATCTGGTTCTTAAATCACTAATGCTTCGTTGTGTTCACCGGCTAGTCGCTAACTTTGTCTGTCTGCCGTTTGGAGAAAGGGTTTTCAGAGCCTTTTCACTGAAAATAAAACAGCTGCCTACTGCTGCGGGAAACAACGCTGATGGGAGCAATGAAAGTGAATCAAAACAATAGTCTTGGGTCGTAAAACCAAAACAATGAGCTGAAAGATGTTAAAACGCCCCGTGGAGCTCAGGAGAGCTGCAGAGATGGGTGATAATTCTCTGACACCGTGTCCTAACAGAGAGCGAGTGACCAACTTTCGCGTCGTATTGGACACTCTCTGTCCACAATAAATCCGTTGAATGTGCACTTCTGTTGCATCATGTAAACGAACCACCCATCAGCTGATCGCTCAAGATCAGACTGGAGACGTAACCACTCAAGTAAAAGATGGGTGAGTACTTGCTATCTTCCTACGTTTGTACATTTTAAACAGAAAACACATTTTTTATATTGTGATATTTAAATGTTTCTTTACTGGAAATGACATACAGTATAGCCATCTCAATCAATATCATCAATATAGCAATCCAGCCAGCTGCCACCTTACTGAGGTTTTTGTAGTTAGATGAGCAGGTATTGTATAGATAACTCAACTTCATGAATCAACCATTCCTCGTCCACGATGAAGCGCTTTCAACACGAGCGACAGGAATAAATAGAAACAAGGCGTCCGACTAAAGTTCAGCTCAAAACGGCGCGTCGTCCTGGGCAGCGTTGCGTCGCTTGCGGCCAGTTAGGACATTCCAATAGGAAACAATGCAGTCGAACTGATTTTGTCGCCGACGCTCACTCACGTCGCATTTAGTCAGGACACGGTGTGAGGGTTCATCGCTACGAGAGACACATTTCACGATACACATGCTCATTTTTTCAATTTTGAATATGAGGATTTTGATTAGTGCAGCTTTAACTGAAGAAACAGAACATTTCGAAAGCTTTCGACAAGCTCTACCAACCAGGGCTGGATGCATTTTTTAGAAAAACAATCTTTCAAATGCTGAAAATGAAATGTGCACAGAGATTTATCAGTCCCTGCAGATACTGGTAGCAAACAATGAGGCATTATATTTTATTGAACCATTTCTGCTGATGAATGAAACCTCACTGTTTGATGTCTCACTAGTAAGCTGTTCTTATCATGTGTCGGGTTCAGCTGGATGCCATTTAGTCTGCTCTCCGTCACCCTGAGGTCTATTTAGACTAAAAGACCCACTGAAGAGGACGTTATGCCCCCGGACTGAACATTTACAGCGACACACAAATTGGCCAAGGTTGGTTTAGCTCTGCTGCATCAGAACTGACATTTTCTTCCAAGAAGTGAACCTGCTGCTGAATTGAAAAAGAAATGTCATTCTCGACGCCATATCTCGGGTGGCACATGTGCTTGTCCCATTTTCCAATTAGCATGAATTTAATTTGGGGAGCGTATGCTAATAAAACGTCAGCGCTGTAGATCCATGTAGAATATCGCACAGTAATAGAGTTTTAGCTCCTGAGCCCAACGGCACTGAAGTCCTCAAACACAAAAGCAGTCTTTCATTTTTCTGCAGCTTTCACAACCTTTATTCACCCAAAGAAGATTAACTCCTTTCTATGTTGCTGTGCTAACATGCTAACTGAATACATGAATACATCCTTGACACACAGACTCGGGTTAAACCAGGCTATTTACGGTAATCTGGTGTTTGTGTCTACTCTTTATCTGCTGTATAATATCAGTCAGACTGCTGCAGGCTGTGACTTTTGACTGGAGTCCATGTCATGGCTTTGTCCCGTCTGTCCACCAGCTACATTCAGTGTAAACAATCCCATGTTGTGCCTGTCAGGTTTTTGTGGACAGAACATATACAGACTGTCATATAGCAGCTTTTTTCATGTTCCTAAACTAATTCTGCAGACAGGAAGTGGATTAAAACAGGAGCTGAACAGATATTATCAACACTGGGTCCTTAAAATCAAATATTGTCTGTGGGGAAATAACAGGAGAACACAAAAAAACAGGCAGTCAGGCATGGCGCTGGGCACTGAGGCATGAGGAAAGTCAGCTGGAGGCAAAATTGATCGGCCTGCAGAGTCACAAAGCATCTCAAATGTGTGTGTGTGTGTGTGTGTGTGTGTGTGGAGTGAGGAGGCGACTGCCCTTTCCCGTCCTGCCCCGTCTGTCCTCCAGGACGTGCTGCATCAGCAAGATGGAGGAGGCTGGATATCTTACATAAGGCCCTCTGACTTAACATTCAAAGAACATGGCGGGGAGATTCACTTGACAAAGACGTGTGTATAAAAACAAGTGTAAAAGTCAGTAGTCGTGTGAAAGTGAGCAACATGACTGCTTTTTTTAGCCAATCTTAGGGCATGGCTCTATAAATGGCAATGTCAATCGGGACGTCCACCACTTTGGTCCAGACTGAAATACCTCAACAACTATCAGATAGACTGCCATGAAATTTTGTGCAGATGTTCATGATCCCCAGAGGATGAATCCCACAGACTTTAGTGATCCTCTGACTTTTCTTGTAGCGCCACCATGAGGTTCACATTTTTGTTTTTTTAGAAAAATGTCTCCACAACTATTGGAAGGACATTCGTGATTCCCAGAGGATGAATTTTCATTCAATTTTCAAACAGTTTTCACTTATTCAGTAAAATATCTCAACGTCTGCTGGATGGATTTGTACAAATCTTTCACGACTGTGGTTATGGACATTTATGAATGGACTGCCATGAAATTTAGTATAGATATTCATGGTCCCCAGAGGATGTAGTCTAACAACAACAAGGGATCCTTGGACTTTTCATCAAGTGCAACCAGCAGGTCAGAGTTTTCACTTTTACAATTTCAATGGACGTTTACTAGATGGATTGGCACAAAATTGTGTACAGACATTCCTGATTCCCAGATGATGTATCCTTACAACTTTGGTTATCCCTTGACTTTTCCTATGCCACCATGAGTTTGACATTTGGGGTTTAGAGAAAAATATGGGCTGGATTGCCATGAAATTTGGTGCAGACATTCATGTTGCCCTCAGGGTGAGCTGTAATAAATTTGGTGATCCCTTAACTGCTAATGGCAAAGCTAATGACATTCCCATCAGCCACAGCTGTACTTTGTCTTTAGTGCTAATTAGCAAATGTTAGCATGCTGACAAGCTAAACTAAGATGGTGAACATGGTAAACATTATACCTGCTTAACATCAGCATGCACCACTCACAGCACACAGAGCTGCTGGCGTGGCTGCAGAGTCTCAGTCTTGTTTAAACTCCCAAACATTGGTACAGAACAGGCACTGAGTGCAGGACAACAAGAACAAGAAGGGGAACATAAAACAATGAGAGGCTTTAACTGCCTCTCATTCATCCTACTCTAAATTCCCGCAGTGTGAGCATCCCAGGCAGCTAGGGGACAAAAGAGCAAGTGTCTCGTTGCTGCTCAAAGCGACATCTCAGCACTCTCGCCTCCAACAGGCCCAAATATGACAGCCTACTGGGTCCAGCTGCCACTCGAGGGCCCTGTTCAATCCCGGCTCTGTCTCAGAGATTGGCCCCGTCTCTCGCAGCACTTAGCCTCACGCCTGTGGGCTGATGTGCAGAAATGCAACTGATGCCCACTTCAAAAATACCAAGATGAAACTCAGCCTCTTGCCCTTGGCTCTCAAGAGCAGAGAAGCTTAGGTGGTAACATCGCCGGCGTGATTGATTTCACATGCAGGATCGAGGGCTGAGGTGGCTCTTAGAAGACACGTCCATCTTTAGGAATAAACGTGCAACCATTCAGACGCGCTGAGCAATGAAAAGGCGCACTTGGAGCTCATTCAAATGCCTCTCACGATGAGGCGACAGAACATAAAAGTACATTTCACATTCACACTCAGGATATCAGACAGACACAGGCTGCTGAGGAGCATAATAAGGACAACCCTCGGTGTACCCTTCATATCCTGACTTAACATTATGAGCAGCAGAAGACCAGATCCTCATAAACTCTCTGTGCTGCCTAATAAAAAGGTGCACATGACAACATTTCAGCAGCATCTGAATCTGACATCTGGATTTCTAGACCACAGGCAATTATCATCCAACCACCCTCTAAGATAGGAGATTAAGGCCCCTCCCTTACCTATGATGGGTGATTATTAAGCATCTCAGCGTGGAGCGGCACGTGTCCTGAAGTGACTCTTGGAAACGTGAGATCAGTGCCGCGGCAGCACTTCTGTAAGGCTCCCAGCCTAATAGCCTTGGGCTTCAGAGACCTCCGAGCCACAGTGAGCAGGCTTTATGGAGGCATGAAGAAATTACGGGATAAATTGATAAAATCATGAGGAGAACAAAGTGTACCAGCTCAAATTAAAAATGCTACTCGGCCTCTTGTGATGTACAGTAGTTTGCCTGAGTGTTACAGCTGCGATGAACCCATGCGAGGTCAACAGATACCAGGAAGAGACTAAGACACAAAACGTTTATCCTGTATACAGCATGGATCACATGTAAACTCTCATTTTGGCAACAAACAAGCACGGCTCCCTGTCGGAATCAGAGTGAGTCTATGTTTAGGATGGATGAGAACATGATATTAGTCCTGTACACTTTCAACCTGGAATACAGTGTCTCATCTCTTCTCATCTTATCATATCAGACTCATTAGTTACTTCACTATCCAGCTACTTAAGTCTTGATTGCCTTTGAATGCAGCCTTAAAACACAGTCCTTGAAGCCTTATGTTAACTTGTATAATAAATTAGATGACTAAAAGAAATCATCAACCCACAAAGCACTCAACTCGTGTCTTTTCAACACATTGTTAGATGTAATAAATCTTCATTTATCCATGACCTGACAACTCCTACAGGAATAGTTCGATGCCACTCTCATATCTGTCAGTTAAATGTGAGGCTGGAGCCAGGAGATGGTTAGCTTAGCTTAGCATAAAGACTGGAAGCAGGGGGAATCAGCTAGCCTGGCTCTGTCTGAAGGTAACGTCCGCCAACAAGCAACTCTAAAGCTCATAAATTTATGTCCCATTTATTTAATCCAAAGTGTAAAAACGTCAAGTTGCAGTTTTACGAGAGGCCGTGTGCTGGACTATTTCTTGGCCTGGAGCAGTGACTATCTGGAGCTAATCTAACCGTCTCCCAACACCAGCTTCATATTTAACGAACAGATATAAGAGTGGTACCGATCCTCTCATCCAACTCTTGGTAAGAGAGCGAATAAGCATATTTCCCAGCAGCACTTGTTGAGTCTGCTGCTGGAACAAAATACATAATTAAACATGACTCAAGATAAATTCTTAAAGTTTTTACACCATGTCTCAATACAAACTATTCAGCATGTTGAGGACCATCTGCTTTTGACGAGTATCCATTTGGCTGTGTAGGAGCGTGTGAATCATGAACCTAAAACAGATACTAGAGTAAATTAAAAGTGTGAAAACACTGATTGTGCACAATTTTCATGACTAACTTCAAAGGTTTTGCTGAAATCTGCAAAAAGATTCTCCCGTGTGTCTCCTCCACTTCGAGTCCCTCTCGGTTTTTCTCACCACTTTGAGAAAAAATCAAATATTAAAAGGTGCCCTGTGGAGTTTTCTTGTAAACAAACAAATGTTAAGTTTACATTCAGTGTTACTCACAAAAACACATTGTGTGTATCCTTGAGGTCTAACAAACATGAATGCATTTTCATCCTCATAAAACATTTGCAGAGCAGATTTTTTAAACATTTTCAATCCTGTGTTGTTTACATCCATGTTTACTGGCTACATTTCATTTTTAATGCAGAAATGCCAACGATTTCATGGTTTCAGCTTCTCAAATGTGATCATTTGTAGCTTTTCCTGGTCTTAAATGACAGTATAACTGAATATTTTTGAGGTCTGGACTGTTGTTCAGGCAAAACAAAACATCTGAAGGTGTCACTTTGAATTCTGGATAGTTGTGATGGGCATTTCTCACTTTTATCAATCAATAAATAAATGAATTAAGAAAATAAGCAGCAGATTAATCCATAATGAAAATAATCATTAGTTGCAGCCCTATATAAAAGCTCCTGCTAAAACATTAATGCATGAGTAATAAGATACAATATTATATGCGTATATACAGAATATCATTAGTTATACAATATAAACTCACAGGGGCCGTTTTTCTGCATTGAGTACTTTTACTTCTAATACTTCAAGTACATTTTTCTGTGATACTGATGTAATTTGACTTTAGCCTTTTTAAATGCAGAACTTTTACTTGTAACGGAGGATTCTTACTTTTACTTTAGTAAAGGATGTGAACACTTCTTCCACGACTGCTTAAGATGAACAAAACAAGGACCTACTAATATAAAAATTGCTCCATACTAAAGGTCAGAAACTCCACAGGGAACCTTTAAGAGAAGCGAACAGACTTTCTCCGCTGTAAAAACACACAAAAAAGGAACAAATTGACCTCTGAAGATCGACAGCAGTCAGTTTGTTTCGCCACCTTGAGAGGCGGATGTCACTGAGTGAGACGGTTGATTTGACATCTGGTTAACAAGCTGAGTTCCTCCTGTCTGAACTCTGACAGACGGCGGTCAATAGTGAGCTGCAGTGACCGTGATTGGCAGTTTACTTCACACAAGAAGCGACTCCGCTGAGCCTCCATTCACCAACACATTAAATAAAGTAGAGCTTTACAGGTGACCTACACTGTTCGTGTTGCTGACAGACACGCAGGGTCACGGGGGATTTAACCTGCAACTGTTTTAGTGACAGGAACCTTTTTATCTACTTGTCCAATCTGCTGAATAACATAACACAGCTATGCTATTCCTGGAAATGAATTAGTCTTATTTCAACTAAAAGCCATGCAATGTAATACCCACTGAAGGTATTAACTTAAGAGGATAGAGAGAGAGGCTAAGGAGAAGCAGTCATCAGTTTAAAATAAATAAATAAAAACACACATATACTCCCATATTAATTACAGCTTCTCCACAGGCTGACAGCTGCTGACCGAAGTCTGACAGCAGGTATTAGTAAAGTGGAGTTTAAACCACAAACTCCTGAAAGTGTATTTCTGTCATTACATCACAGGAAAAATGTGCATTTACTTTGTCCTGAAAATAAAAATATATCCAGGGCTGAATATTTATCAGATCTTCAGAAACACTACCTGGTCTTTTGGCTACGTTTATACTGCTACAGAAGAAGAACATCACATGTAGCTGCAAGGTTATTGGAAAGAGTAACGTGTGCACACAGACTCCAAACCGCCAATTAATTTAACAGTGTTTTGATCTTTGTCCGGTCAGAATGTTTAAAAATGGATACCACACCCAGAGTTATGTTTGTACTGCTCCCAGAAGAGTCCCAGATCACATTTTTCCCCTCACATCTGTTTTTAATGACAGTGTGAACCAATCAAAACACATTAAATCCCACGAAAATTGCTTAACAAGGTTACAAGAAAACATAGCTACAATATTTAAGAGTCAAATAAAACTTGATTGCATGGCCAGTTTACTATTTGATGCAGTAAACCCAGAGTATATGAGCTAGGGCCATTATTTTCATTATTGATTAATCTGCTGGTCATTTTCTCAACTAATTAATTAATGGCTTGGTCCATTAAACATGAGAAAATTGCCAATCACAAGTTCCCAAAGCCCAAGATGACGTCCTCAAATTGCTTGTTTTGTCTGACCAACAGTCCAAAGCTCAAAGACATTCAATTTATAAAATAAAATGACAAGAAAACAAGCAAATCTTCACATTTGAGAAGCTGCAACCAGAAAATGTCTGACATTTTTCTTAAAAAACGACTTAAATCGCTTATCAAAAGAGTTGCTGATTAACTTTCTGTCAGTTGACTGCTTAATCAATTGTTTCAGCTCCATTAAGACACCATGACTCGTCATTTTAGTCATCAATAAGGCCGTCACTCTTCTGCATGAGCTGTTTGACACTGATCTTTTTAACACACAGGTCAGTCCAGAAGATTTTATTGAGACTTGTGTCTGTTATGGATCACGCTGATGAAGAAAGAGTTTCCAGGAGGACCACGAGGTAGTTTGTTTTGTTTCAAGGTGAAGAATGATCTTTCATGCTTAACACTGACAAGCGCTCCTGAAAGTGCCGACGATATGTTGAATAATCGATTAGTCGATCGACAGAAAGTTAATCAGCAATTGCTTAAGACATTTATTAGGCAAATATTCCAAACTTTAAACTGTAAGGATTACATTACTTTTTCTGTTTAATATCAGTATAAAATGAATATCTTTGGATTTTGGCGTGTTGGTCTGATAAAAACGAGAATTTGAAGACATCACCTTCAGCTCTGGGAAACTATCAGTGGTAGAAGAAGTATTTAAATCCTTTACTTAAGTAAAAGTACCAATACAATAGTGTAAAAATACTCCATTACAAGTAATTAAAATTCCTAGATAAGTAAAAGTACATAAGTATAATTAGCTAAATGTAATTAAAGTATGAAAAGTAAAAGTGCCTGTTCTTTGTTACCTCTATGAGCCTCAAAGACTTATTTAAATGAAAGTATCTGAGCAGTTTAGAGGGGAACAACTCATAGATATCTGAAACAAGACGAGAAGCCTCAACTAGAGACTTTTGTAAGAGACCACAGACTGTGCTGAAGTTTATAAGCTGATCTTATATTTTTTCATTTAAAATCTTCAACTGAAAAGTAACCAGTAAGTCCAGCTGTCAAATAAATGAAGTGGAGTAAAAAGCACAATATTTACCTCTGAAATGTAGAGGAGCAGAAGTAGAGAGTAGCACAAAATGGAAAGTAGCTCATAACTGTACTTAAGTTCAGTACTTTCCACTACTGGAAACTATGATGGGCATTTACCATTTTTTTCTGACATTTCAAAGACTAAACTATCAATAGATTAATCGATTAATCGAGCTCCCATGTTAATAAATAAAGATGATCCAGAAAAAGCTGCTCAGTGGAGCAGCAGATTGAGATTGTTTTGTCAGAATAATACAAACAGTCTAATAATACAGATCTAACCTGGGCTGTAATCAGAATTTGGCAGTAGGGGCTTTCAGTGTGAACACAGCCTTTGAGTCTCTGGGGGTCACAGGAGCCAAATGGTCTCCGTGGTGCAGCCTGGCACAATGATCTGGCATAAAGCTGGTTATCCATCTTGACAGCTGAGTGGGTGATTATGAGCATTCAGGGCTTTCAACACAAAGTGCATCTGTAGAATAAACACCTTTACAGTCTGACTGACCCCCGCACTGAGGCTGGAGCTGCAGTATCTGTTCATGAGTGGTTTGTGTTGGTGCCAAATGCTGCTCACCACACAGCAGTTTACCCACCTTTTTGTTTACCACAACATCTAAACAGTGCAAATGGCTGAATGAGCGTTATCCCGCTGCAGGGCCTGCATGGGCATCTACTTGGCATAATGATACAGCTAGCTGGTGGTAAGCCGCTGTGCAGCTGTAGCAATCTGATAAATGACAGCCTGCACGTCTGGCGCATTGGGGACGCTGGCTTTAAAGTTTAAAAGGACGGTGCGGTGCCATGCGTGCAGCGTCTTACCTCGGGATGCAGTTCGGGGAGGATCCATCTATCTCCCATGTTGCGAACAGGTTCATGGGGACCGGTCTGTTGAGAGCCCCGCTCCCGGGGAAGCTCAACCGGCCACTTCTCTCCGCCATGGTCCTGGACTGCGGGTGGGACTATCCGACACCGAGCTGAGGATTTGTAAACAGTAGACCGGTGCAGGGTCTTCTGTGTGTGTGTGTGTGTGTGTGTGTATGCGCGTAAAGTAGAGCCGTGGCACGCTCACGTTAGTGCGATGTGAACGGCGCAGGACGAGCTCATTTCTCCGTCCTTGTTGGGCCGGGCGGGTCGGTGTGGTCCGTCTGTGCCGCGGAGGAACTGCAGTGGGAGCAGCGCAGGAGTGAGCGGACCGACCGCTGAGCTTGTTGTGCCTACCACGCTGCTCCGAGGGTATGAGGGGTGATTAGTGCCGCACAGGCCAGAGAGAGAGAGAGCGAGAGAGCGGGAGAGAGGGAGGGGTGGGGGGGAGGAGAAGCAGGAAAAGCCAGCATATCACTATTTTTTCAGGGGTTTAAGGATCCTGGTTAAATTAAGTCAGTGTTTGTTTCCAATCTTCATGCGACAATATAATCAAATATTTCTCCCTTAAAGCTTGGGTAGGTAATGTCTTTTAGAAGCATTTTTTGTTATATTTGTTGAAATTCTCTTTACATCCAGACAGCAATCAATAATTCAAGTGCTCTGACAAGAAAAGGAAAAAAGTCCAGTGTCTGTGGCTGTCACAGGACTGTAATAAGCCCGTCCAATCATTTCATTTGGACCGAATGAAATGATTGGACGGGCTGCCTGCCTGTCCAGCAACACATCTGACTACCTGCGCGCACTCTGACCCTGACCTCTGACCCTGACCTCTGACCCTGCACTCACTGCGCATGCCCGTCGTCTTCCACACGGCTAGGCGGCTAAAGCTAGCGAACTAGTTACACAAGAATGGCAGAGAAAGAAAAGAAAGACAGAAGAAGAAAAGGCTGCGACCAAAAAGAGGTTGGATAAAGCAAGAGGTCAAACCAGAGTCAACATCAGTCTGGATTTATAACGATGGAGAGAAGAACTGAGGGAGCTGAAGGGCTGAAAAGTGACGCTGTGAGTACTAACAACAGCCAT
>NTHP01000369.1:25114-109788 GCA_003416845.1 Oplegnathus fasciatus | reverse complement strand
AACTCCATTCAGAAAACAAGCATTTTAAAAGTTGTTTGCTTGTGGTCTTGCAGACAGACCTGACAAAGCATGAATTCAGACTTTTTGCAAATCGGCATCTTGATGTAGTTATTTTGGCATCCTTTTTATCCGTTTATTGCAATTAAATCACAGCAAAATCTGTTTATTTTAGGTTCATACCGCTGTAGTAAGCAAGGTTAATTCAGCTGACGTGTGACTTGCTAGATACAGCGAATAGAGTAAGGCGAATTTTCGCGGGTGGTGTTTAAACGCAAATAAACACGATTGATCCCGCGGTCAAACTTGCACGAGTAACGCAGCATTAGAGGTGCTGGTAGGTGGATTTTATTGCCTCTGGAGAGCCAGGCCAGCTGTTTCCCCCTGTTTCCAGTCTTTATGCTATGCTTAGCTAACCGGCTGCTGGCTGTAACTTACTTTAACATACAGATATGAGAGTCGTATCAATCTTCTCATCTAACTCTCGGCAAGAAAGGAATAAGAGTATTTCCCAAAATGTAGAAACTATTGCTTTAAGGACTACTGTAATTTAATGGAGAATGTTGATTTTCTGCTTTTCTTTCTCGTGGCACCTCAGTCTTTATTGGTTTAATGGTGAAAAAGGTGATAAGACCAGTATGACCCAGGAACATTCACTGGGTGTACGTGTACATTTCCTAGCCTGGAAGTTATCGCACCGTTATAATATAAAGACCGTTTGGATATAAAAGCGTAGACAAAACTTGTACTGGGTCACAAAGTCAATAATTGTCAGTGTAGCAGCTTGACTTTCTTGTTTGTGTCTCTGAGATGTTCACAGATAGTGACTGGGCTGCCAGAGGCTGTATGAACAGCAACTATTTAAACTGAGCGGTATTTGCCCTTGATTGTTTATGAACTGGTAATACCGGCAGCTAACCGCCAGTTTACTGTTTAAAACGAGTCCCAGGTTAAATCATTTCTTTTACAAAAGGAAAAAGAGAAGAAATACTTGATGATATGATCAGAAGTGTGGCGTCTCCGTTTACTTGGATGTTTTGTCAAATTCTTTCAACATGCAACATTTTTACGAGTTCAGACTGAGCTCGAGGAACAATCAAATCCTCTTTAACCGGTTAACCCTCTAAAATGGCCAAAGTTAACTACTTA
The DNA here is from genome assembly GCA_003416845.1 of Oplegnathus fasciatus. Lineage (NCBI taxonomy): Eukaryota > Metazoa > Chordata > Actinopteri > Centrarchiformes > Oplegnathidae > Oplegnathus > Oplegnathus fasciatus. The sequence goes on along the minus strand of NTHP01000369.1, from coordinate 108,642 downwards.
AGTTCCACACAAAGAAAGTAGAGTCAACGATATCAACTGAAGGCCACATAGAGGTTATTGTACCTATTGAACTTTTTGAAATTGAGCAGATTAGCAGTTTCCTGGTAATGTCGCTATAAGTAGTCTCAGGTGTCTATCTAGTTATTCTACAAAAGCAGCTCTGAAGGCAGGGCAGGGAACAAGGCTGACAAAGGTTTAAAAGTTCATGGAAAAGACTAATAATAACATACTACAAACTTGAGATCTACAAGTGGTTGCTGTCGAGTCTGAGCCACGCTTCAGGGCTCAGGTCAAAGTTTGTCATCCTGTCGTCTGTAGAAAGGACAGGAAGGGTCTCTGTAGGTCTGAAGTCTCTGGCAGCAGCTCTTTTCATGAAGAGGGAACTCTTCTTTTCCTGCCTCTTTACTCAGAGGACAAACAGTATGAGGTCAGGTGGTTGTTCAAGCCTACTAATGCCACTTGAGCCACTAGCAGAGGTGGCAGGAAGGTCCAGAGGTCAGTGTATGTGGGGCCGTTCACACCCTCGTGTGGCGACAGCTGTGGGAGGAGCCGGTGGCAGCTGCTCCAGACGGGGACGAAGGGTCCTCGTCGCTTGACTCGTTCTGCTCCTCTTTGTGGAGGCCGAGGCTGATGTGGCTCTGCAGGGCCGCCGGGGTTAACCACTCCTTGGGCAGGCAGCTCTGCAGGAAGGGGATGCAGGAGCTGAAGTACGCCAGTCTGTTGACCCAGCGAGGGATTTCCCGCCCGCACAGCAACTGAAAAAAAGTCAGAATATGTGATGTGAAACATATTGTCTTTGTTTGATTTCTATAAATGTGTGAGACATTTAAAAATAAATAGAATTTGGCTTGAAGGAAACAGCAAGTTAAACCAGTAGATTTAGTATACGCTTCCATGAAGTTAAGGGTCTCGCAAGAGCCAGGTTTTCAAAGAAAAAGGAATGGTCAAACACTGGATCCTACATTTCCCATAATGCAACCCTGTAGGGTCTTTTGTTTCGTAACGCCGGTTAACAAGACTAGGAGTCTACAGCCATGCTAGTGGCTTATGAGGCAGTGCTAAATGCTAACATCAGTATGCTAACATGCTCACAATGACAACAGACTGATATTAAGCAGGTAAAATGTTTACCATGTTCACCATCTTAGTTTAGCATGTTAGCGTGCTCACATTTACTGATTAGCACTAAACACAAAGGCTGATGGGAACGATGGGAAGTTTGCAGGTATTTGGTCACAAACCAAAGTACTGGACATATTGAAATTTTAAGCTGATGATGGTGCTAGTTAAGTTAAGTTAAGGACTCAGTAAAGTTATTACAATTCACCCTGAGGACATGAACGTCTGTAACAAATTTCATGGCAATCCGTCCAGTAGTTGTTGAGATATTTCAGTCTGGACCACAGTGGTCGACCGTCAAAATTAGAGGTAGTGTCGAAGCCCAAGATGATATAACCCTGATGACATCAACAGAGTTATTTTTTCAGACTTTACAAAGCTCCCTTCAGAGCCTTAGAAGACATTATACAACTGTTTTCACAGGCTGAGTAGAACTCTGACTTTCATGAGTAAAACTGGTGGAGTGTCCCTTTAAGTGTATTTCTGTAGACAAACTTTCATGTAACTCTCATTTATTTTTAAAGCTGTTACTCACCACTGTTCTGTATCTTATAGTTTCTGAACAATACATACAGGTAGGAACAAAAAAACAAACAACATTTGGCAGTAAAAACGGTTGTCAGACTGACCTCAGACAGCGAGGAGGAGAAGTGGTTGCAGTTTTTGTGCATTAGATGGTAGGCGTTGCCTTTGAACTCTTTACCGAGCTCCTCCATGATTTTATCTATATCCTCCTCTGTAAAGTCAGTGGTGCCCAAAACAATGGCCTCCCTGTTTGAAAGCAAAAAAAGACATATCAGGACACTTATCTCCATCGTCAACATTAACAACATCACAGTGTATTGTGTGCTAAAATGGAGCACACCCACTTGAATTTGAACGTCTCTCCCAGTTCAGCAGCGTTGCCGGGGTTGATTTCAAAGATGCCACTGAAAGGGTATGGATGACCCCCGTATGCAAATTCTGTGCGGACAAAGACGCAAAACACAGGTTAACTCCTCGAGTGGAGGCACTAAACAACTGTAATTATACAGAAGCAGGCAATTAATCACTGACACACTGTGCTTAAATCATTAGGCCTGGCTGATTACAGGCTCGGCTTCCCTGTATTTACAGCAGTATGATGGAAAACAGTGATGAGCCACAGCATTTTGAATAGAGCGCCTTAAATTGTTAGCTTCTGAATTTAATTTGAATTATACATTATAACAACAAACACACAGTGATGTTTGAGCCGTATGGGAAAACAGAAAATACACTGTTGTAGTCGGGGATGAAACAAGTAAACAAAGTACTTCTATCATGATAAATCAGTTATTTGTGCCTTATACTTAGACGTATTAAGATTTCACTGTTGTCATATGAAAACCAGCGGCGGAAAGTAAATGAACTTAAGTACAAATTTGAGGTGCTTCTACTTTACTTGAGTAGTTCCTTTTTATGCAACTTTATACTTCTTCTCCACTACACTTGAGAGGAAAATATTGTACTTTTTACTCCACCACATTTGTCTGACAGCCTTAGTTACTTTACAAATTAACAGACACACAAAACATATGAAGAATTTATAAAATATGATGCACTGTTACAGATTAAATTACACAACAGTATATAAACTGGTTAAAATTAGCTCCACTTTGATCAGCTAACACTGTAGAATGCTACTTACACATTAATGCATCAGCATTAATAATCCATAATATAATAGTATAACACTCACAGGGGGCTTTTTCCTGCATTATAGGTACTTTTACTTTTGATACTTTAAGTATATTTTGCTAATAATACTTACTCACTTTTACTTACGGTACGTGACATTTTCAGTGCAGGATTTTATCTGTAATGGAGTGTATTTATATTGTAGTATTACTATTGTTACTTAAATAAAGGATCTGCATACATGTTTTAATGCCAGTTGAAGGATCACACAGTCCTCTGTGGGCAGTGATAGAAGTATTCAGATGCTTTACTTGTAAGGAGTAACACCACATTGTAAAAATACTTTGTTACACGTAAAAGTCCTGCATTCACAATCTTATATACTGTATGTAAAAGTACAGAAGTGTTATAAGAAAAAGGTCGTTTTAAAAAAAAAAGTATTAATAAAAGCACTCATTATGCAGCAGAATAGTCCCTGTCATAGTTAGATTATAATGTATTTTACTATGAGATTATGTTATGAAATTACTGCAAAGTCTTCGATTCATCGTGAAATCCCTTCAAAACTCTGTTGGATAAACTCAAAGATGCTTGGTCGTTACGATAAAACAAGACTACTAACGTAAAAATATAACTCTTTAGCACAGATTCAGTTCAAATGATGGATTATATGCAGCAAGATTCAGTAAATGTGACTTAAATTTATTTTATGACATCTATTTTGTGTTTTTAGCTCTCAAAACATTTGGAGTTGGAGGTTTTTACCTGACAGTAAATTCAATATGATTACATTAATGGAGTCGTTACACAATAATATGCTGCGAGCACAAAATAAAATGCTGAAACTCCATAAAAAGCAGTGATTTCCTGCACTAGTAAAGACTGTATTTTGTATGACTGTCATCATATTTCACAGTGCACGGAGCCAATATTTCTGGTTGCAAGGGCATAATGGAATTCCCAGTGATCTGGTTTCACGCTGGTTTCTGCCTCTCTTTTTTCAAACCACACACACAAAATACACAGTGAGTCAGTGGTGACTCAACCCAGAGAAATGGGGTCATGTTATTAGGAACACAATTCCATATTCCATTTTTAAAACCAGACTTCATCTGTGTCTGTGAAAGCAGCCTCGCAAAAACCTCACAATCAGACGGCGATGCACAGCTCCGAGCGCGGCCTGCTGTGATTGTGCTCTGACAAACTGTAATGGGGTTTCACAGACATAAAGAAGAGGAAAGGAAAGGTCTTACCTCTGCCATAAATCTCAATGCCTGAGTGGAAGACTCCAATACCCAGATTGGAAGTGTATTCGTTTATCCAGTACTGCAGAGAGAGAGGAAGAGGGAGAGAGCCTTAAGAAGAAGGCTTCATTAAGGATCAATATCAAGAGTTATTTTGTGTTGTATCAGGAAAGAAACACTGCAACAGCTCTAGAGAAAACACTATGATACTGTAGCCTTAAATAGTACATCACAGTATATTCAGTCTCAGAAAAATACTTTTACACCACACTTTTGCTAAAGAACTTTGTTTTTCAGTCAAAGGATTAGTTTGACATTTATTCGCTTATTTGCTTTCTTGCCAAGAGTTAGATGAGAAGATCGATACCACTCTCATGTCTGTAAGATAAACATGAAGCTACAGCCAGCAGCTAGTTAACTTAGCTCAGCATAAAGACTGGAAACAGAGGGAAACAGCTAGCCTGGCTCTGTCCAAGGATTATCGTATTTACACTTTGTTTTTTGTACGGATAAAACAGACAAGATTTAACGTGTTAATTAGTGATATACGAGCTGGTTGGTACCCTTGGACAGAGCCAGGCTAGCTGTTTCCCCCTGTTTCCAGTCTTTATGCTAAGCTAAGCTAATTGCCTCCCAGTTCAAGCTCCATATTTAGACATGAGCGTGGTGTCGGTCTTCTCATCCAACTTCCGGCAAGAGAGAAAATAAGCGTACTTCCCAAAATGTCAATACAACCAGAAACACACAACATCTAAAAATGTTTCTAACACAGCTAAAATGAATATGATCACTAATTTACAATCTGTCTAATATCAAAAAGATTTATTAAAATGTCAGTTATCTTATATTAATGGTAACAATATTAAGTATTTACAGCTACAGTAAATATTTTCTGTACAAGCACAGATGTGGACACTCTTAAGTAATTGCTTTATTGCATTAGATTGGTCATCTTATGTATTTTAAGGGTTCAGAAGGGTTGTTTTCAAGGTGCTATTAGGCTGTTTCTATAAGATTGGATTTATATTATTCTTATTAGCAATTTGACTCATGATTTTAAAACACAGTTTGTTTCATTCAGATTTTGTGGAGTGGCAGTAGCAGGTTCACCATTAATTGAAGGTTGGCTGTGTCCTTTAGCAAGACAGTAAAAAAACTTTTGATAAGATGCATTTTCCATCCAACTTTCATTCATTTGTTGCCTTTATCGACTTATTCCTATTCAGGATTGGAACAGCAGTGGCATCCCAGCATGCACTGGGCAGAAAACAAGGGGAAACACCCAGGACTGATCCATCGCAAGGGGCAGATATACAAACAATCACACAACCAGTCTCTGATCAATCTGACCTGCAAGTCTTTAGATTAAGTTCACAATCAGAAAAGATCCTGGTGATCTATGAGCCACCCTGTCACCCTTCACTGCAGACAATGAAGAGGTAATTTATGCCCGGACCCCACGCCCACTGACACTCCCGCACCCTTAGCCACCCCTGAGAAAACATGTTAAGAGCTATCCACACTGCCCCAGCTGTCCCCTATTAATAATAGAACATGTTTCCGGGCTCAGAGTGATACAATAAAAGCATATCCACCATTTTAGCTTGTGTCAACAGAGTCTGCTCACGTTTCCGCAGTGACTTCTGCCCTTTTGGCTCTCTAGTTTGTGCCATTTCACACCAGGAAGATGAGAGGAAATCTTTAAACCAGCTTCAATCTACAAGGACACATTCTTCCACCTAAGTGAAATGAGATTGTGATAAGCCGACGATCAAATGATTTGACTTTCTCCTGAGTGCATAAACAAGTGAGCCCTGGCAGCGTTAGTGGAGCTTTTTCAGTCACTATCTGGCTGATATAAATCACACTTCTCTGACGATGTGCCTCGACTCTCTCTTGTTTTTCTGAAATCCTGCTGCATGCCGACACTGCTGCAACGATCCATGCAGTCTGTGTGCAGATCCTGCATTCGCCACTACACACATCTTCCAGTCACACTGATTTCACATCGATCGATTCATCATCATCCTCCCTGCTCACTTGATTCACCCTCAGGCGGAACTCGCTGCCATTCTCGTGTTTGATTCTCGGCAAAGTATTTAAGGCTGACTCCGACCGTCATGATCACTTTCTCCCTCTTCAGCAGCCCCTGCATGACCTGTTAAGTCCCGGCACAGCGGAGCCACATTGGAATTAAATCAGCTGTTTGAGCAGCTGTCACTCCTGGCCCCACCGAGGGCCTCATCTGTGAGACGGCTTGAAGACACCAAGAGAGAGCTGAGAGTCCAAACACTGCACCTGGCTTTGTGTTTGTCCCTTAAACCACAGTCTCAGTTTTGTTTTACATTTTGTACAATTTCTATGGAGTAAGCCGATTCACACCTGGAAAGCTACAAGATGAGGACACTTGTTGAAATGCTTGAATTCAAGTGAGCAAAAGAAGCATTTGGAGAATTCAGCTTCACAACACTTCACACTGCACACTTCTGTTATTATTTAAGGGGAAACACTTTATCTTCTCTACCTACCCACAGCTTTTAGCATTTATAAGCAGCGCACACATGACTAATAAATTATTTATAACACACTATAGTGTAGTTTTAAGCACATGTAAGCACATTTTAAGTGTTTATATAATTGTCAACAACTATAACTCCTCATGAAGCGAACAGATAAACAAATGTAGAATGTAAAATATTAAGTATTGATTTGTTATATTTGATAAAGTTACAATGCTTAAATACTTTGGATCTCTTTTTTTTTTGCTCTAGCCATTAAATGTATTTAGTAGTTTTCATTGTCAGTGGCAGGGTCCGCCATTCCCGCACAGGATTCAAATAGTATGCGCAAAAAGTACTTCTACATGAAGTACTTACTATAATTAGATTTTTGTATTTTATTCTGAATATGCACTCATAAACGCTTCTTCTTCACTCTCATGACAGGATGCAGCTGAAAGCTCCTGAAAAAGTCGAGTAACTTGACCTTGAGCTGGGATTTCTTTTGTCAAACTACTTTTTCCAAGATCAAGAAATGAGTTTTGAACACATTTATAAACCGTCAGAGTGATTTGTACATGTGCATAGAGTTTAATAAACGTTTTATTAATAGACAGTAGAGAAATGTGTGTAATCATATATCATTAAATATGATTACAGCTGTGTCGTATCACTCATTAACTGTTTACTACAGTTGGATAGAAGTTATAACTGTTGACACATAATAACATCTGTTTATCTGCTTACAACTACATTATAGCAGGGCTGCATCTAACGATTATTTTTGCTATCGATTAATCTGCCGATTATTTTCTCAATTAATCGATTGATCGTTTGGTCTATAAAACATTAGAAAACAGTGAAAAATGCCCATCACAATATGTGATGACCTCATTAAATGTCTTGGTTTGTCTGACCAATAGCCAAATCCCAAAAATATTCAATATATTATAATGCAAGACCAAGAAATATTGCAAATTTTCACATTTGACAACCTGCAACAATCAAATTTTTGCTGGAAAAATAACTTAAATGACCAGTTGCTTAGCAAAATAGTTGCCGATTAGTTATCTGTCAATCAACTAATCGATTAATCGACTAATCGTTGCAGCTCTACATTATAGTGTGTCATAAATAACTTACTGAATGTGTTACCAGTATGAATAAACTCCACAATATCACAAATGTTTTGAGTAATTCTGTGGATTTACAGCAACACGTTGCATAATACTCACACAGGAGGCTGTTGAGCAGTACAGTACAGTATGTGAGGACCAGGCAGTGGGCGCATGAATGAATGAAGACTCTTGTCCTTTACTGATGTGTGTGGGCTTACGTGACTGTGTGCATGTCTGTGTTTTTGTATGTGTGCGCATCATGTGACCTGTACACACAGTGACAGAGGTCAGAGGGTTGAGGGAAGCTCTTGTTTCACCGGCTTGAGGTTGGAAATATGATATCTACTTTCTTTTTCTGTATACTTTCTTTCTTTCTCACTACTTTCTTATCTTTTTATATTCACATTTCAGTGGATACTAAGTTTTTCACAAGCCAAATACAGTGTCAGTATTAAATAATGGATGAATTAGCAGAGTTTGGCTTCATAACACAATGCATGTCTGCAGCGAACACATATACTGAGCAGCTATACATACCGCCCAGGCTCTTCTTCAATCTATGAGGATGGGTGTGACTGTGCTCACCAAATTCCATAGAAAATTCTTTTAATTTAACACTGTCCGTTTTTAGAAGTCCACAGGAGTAGAATTAAAGTGGCAAAATCAACATTTGTTAACATTGGAAAATGATTTGTACACAAGTGTGTATTTATATAAACAGACTCTTGCTGCAGGCACAGCACCGCCTGTTTTTCATGTAGTATTTGAGTCCAGCTGGACTCTTTCCAACATTAAAATAGCTGTGAAGTGCACATGTGAAACAGGTGTGTAGTGGGCCTGCTATTTCTAGTGGTGCATTCACTTCCTCTGCGGGTGTCTGATTACAAACACAGCTGCCAGATGCAGAAAACAAAGACTAAAACTGGATAAAAAGTGAATGTAGTTTGTTTGAGATGGATACTTACCATATCATACACGTTAAGGATGACAGGTTCATTGGCCATGGTTTAAACCTGAGCTGGAAAGGCAAACGTCCCCACCCTCCACGTTTCACGGTTGTCAGGACCTCCACACCCCTCTGAAGTCACAGGGCCACACGGTGGACGGAAGGAGCGGCGGGCAGGCTTCTGCTGGAGGGATGGAGGCTGCTCATTCCCCCCCGCAGGGCAACTACTGCATGGACACAGCTCTGCAGGGTGGGCTGGAGAGGCGAGTAAAGCCAGGAAAATGTCCCAAAGGAAACAGGACGAGTGAAGCTTAGCGAGATGTCACAGAGCACATTATGGCAAGTAGGGTCAGGAAAGCATGAGACTCAGATCCCAGCAGGGCAAAGCGAGCTGCAGCAGTGGACGCGGCCCATCACCCGGCTCCAAAAATATCTGTTGAACGGGCACTAGATGCCGGCAGGAGGTGTATTTGCTAAAAGAAAGCAACCACAACAGATTAAAATGTCATATCAGACGCTTTAGAGGTGATAACATGATCCAGAGCGGACATAAAGGGCCTACAAGTGTTGAAATCTGTAGCGGGCGCCCTCCTCTCATCACAGGCGAAAAGGCGACAGCTAGGGCGGACTGATGTCAACGATGGAGGCGGAGAGCGGGCCATTTTCACACGGAGGATGTTGGAGCAGCTGTGGGAGAGGACTCCTGAGCCATGGTGGTTAATTACAGCTGATGGAGGAGCAGGAGGGGAGGGTGGGGGGAGTCAAGTTCACCAGCAGCATCCCCGGCCGGTGCTGCTCCTACAGCTGGCCCGCATCCAGCATCCTCTTCGTGGGCTAGTCGGCACAAAGCTCCGCGGCATGACTCCTCCGAAACAACGCGGAGATCCAAAAAACCCGCTCGATGGAGGTTTTTAAATGTATTTCAGAAAGTAGCAAAGATCCTCCCGTATCGTGGGGCTGTTATCCGGGTCTCCGGCTCCCTGTCTGTCTCTGGTCGGGACTGAAGCGATAGATTACATCATATCTGCCTCCGAGGCAACATCCTCCAACAGCTGATGTGAGGCAGAGCTGCTGGTGGGTGTACCGGAGCACATTTTGTTACAAAAAGACACCTCTTTTTACTATTCCCGTCAACCAGGGTCCAGCTGAAAAACGCTTAATTTTCCACCTCCGCGCGTTTGAGCTCGCCGCTAAAAACCGACCGTTAAAAACCGTTAAACGGTCAACAAAGAACTTTATTTTTAGATCCGTTGGCGTCGAGTATGTTTGTTGTTTTGTTTGTCAAAGTGCATTTTTGTGACTGAAAACCTCTCAAATGGGTTAAAATCTGCACATAATAAAATACAGAACAGGTCTCGTGGTTTGTTTTGTGATATAAAATTTGATTAAAAAAATAAGCTAAAATTGAAGGCTAGTCTACACCATGATGAATTTTAGTCGCTCATTTATCTTACACGAATTTATGTTTTTCCCATTAAATTATGCTAATAATAAGCAGTATTAGGAATATAGTAATGATTCACTCTATTCAGACAGGACCTAGTTTTTGTCAGATTTGCACAATAATACCTTTTATTTTGAAAGCAATTTGACAACATCCGGTATGTGCTGTCGTCGGCTAACTTTACAGATTTAGGTTTTAATCTACTTACTCAATAAAATCTATTAAACTTTATTCTGAATCAGAGTTATGAGATGTTTTAAATAAAAAATATGAGATAGTGAATCAACATTTTGATCTATTGTCAAAATTATAAGAGGACATGCTTATTATCTTTTTTTTTTACTTTGTATCGTGAAATTTAGACTGAGTATCTCATAATTTTAATTAGCAAATCTGTTTTGACATAGTAAAATGAGATTTTGACTTAGTGTCTTATATTTTTGACTTAATATATAATCATATTTATTTACTATCTAATAATTTTGATGTGATACCTCACAATTATTTTGTAAATCTCAATTTTGACAAAGTGGGTCAAGATCATCTCATAATTTTGATTTAATACCTCAATCCTGGTTCATAATTTTGACTTGATGCCTCATAATTTTTACTTTCAAATAATTTTGACTTTCTGTCTGATCATTTTGACTTAGTATCTGATCATTTTAATGACCACATCTTAATTTTGACATGGTGAGTGAAGTTTTGACTTAGTATCTTAGAAATTCAAATTAATAGCTCATTTGTTTTGGTAAATCTCATTACAGTGAGTCAAGATTTTGACAGTCTCATAAATTTTTATTTATTTAATTTCATCTTTATTTAATCAGACAGTCTCATTGAGAATAAGATCTCTTTTCCAAGAGAGACCTGAGAACAAGAAACATTCACAGAGCACAATCAGCAAGACAGAAACAATACCTGTCTTGATAATTTCGACTTAATGTCTCATAATTTTGACTTTTTAATAATTTTGTCTTGCTGCGTGATCATTTTGACTTACAGAGTATTTTTGTTTCTTCTTTCCTAAATATTTATCTACTTTTTCATCAATAACAGAGGTATTTACAGATTAATGTGAAATATTCTGTTTTATTAAATGAAAAACAAAAGCCAAAACCAGGTGAATTCAACATGAATTTTAATACAGTAGGTGCTTGGATGTAAAACACACAGCATTTGCATAATTTATTAGTGCTTCCGATTGACGTTTCTGGCATACCGCACATATTCACAATCCCACTCAGCAGAGCGACATGAAATGTATTTACAGACAACAAGAGCCACACACAGTCAGAGACAACTGCATGATAGATGCGCTGCAGACTGACAAATGTGGACAAACACACCCGGCACACACAATTCACTTATTCATCTGTTACTGGAGGAGTTCCATGATTGTGGCTAGTGCAAAAAAAATAAAAAATTAAGTTGTTGACAGCAACTCATGTCATAAAAAAAAAAAAGCAACCCTCTCCTTTAAAGTGGCTCAAGCTGCTTTTCAGTATTAAGCTGTTGATCCTTCACACAAATGCACAACTCGTGTCCTCCATCACAACATAATTTCATTTTCACCCCACAACACAGATCACTTAGCAGAAGGTGCGATGTGATTACGAGCGCTGGCGTCGACGCAAAATGAGGAAAATGTTTAAAATGGCTGCGACACACAAAACAGCATCTCTCAGAGAGTCTTCAGCTGTGACAGAGCATTAAGAAACGAGCTGCTCACCACATGATGTATATATTTAAGGAATGATTTATATGATATAGATTTAATGGTTCAACCTGAGTGACCATTTATAACAGACGTTTTTTAATAAAACTTTTCAAAATGAAGCTACTCGGTGATACTTTGAACAAGTGTATTTTGCTTTAAAGGAGAAGTGGTGATAATCTATATTTTTCTTACTGGTAACAAATCCCATGAAAAGACCAAAAGCAACAATCAACTGATTTTACTAATAAGTATTGTCTGATATAGATTATTCCTCTGCTGTCCAAAATGTGTGTTAATCCACAACTGAAAATAGTCCCCAACAAATGCACTATTTCCTCCTGTGTGAGTAACATGTGCCAGCTGTTTTAGGAGCCTACAGAGCCATTTTTGAGAATGAAACTATACATTTGTGACGTGTTTTTAAAGATTTACATGTTGCACAAATGAGCTTGTGGCTGAGGAAGCCCGAAATTATTAAAAGAGGCGGACTAACTCATGGTTGGTTTGAAGCCTTTTATGGGATTCGCTGACAATAAGAAAACATAGATTATCTCCGGCCACATCCTTTAATTTAATGTGTTAATGGACATAGTGGGTTGATTTTCATTTTGATCATGATAAAGAGCAACACCAAACACCACCATTACTTGGAACAGACAGAAAAGGCACTCTAAAGTCCATTACGCAATTTATCACATTAAACTGCAGGCTTTTTCAGTCCCGCAGCAGGGTGCCGCTCCTCCCATGACTCTGTGCAAAAGTGCAAAATGAAAATCAAACCCGGTCGCGTGAATTTTGAACGCTGTCAAACTGAAAGTACAGTGGGTTCCTCTCACGTCGCGCCTCAGACAGATCTGCCATTCAGTGATGGAGGTACAGAGAGGCCAACGAGGGACTGAACACAACACTGTCTTTCAGTTGGTAAACGGACCCTGAAGCTTGACTCAAAGGTTTAATAGTTTTCTGCACATACAACCTCTGTGTACGGGCAGCTGTGTGTTTCTGCCTGAGCTCAGCCCAGCTCAGCTCAGCAGCAGGAATATCAGGTGTACATTCTTCTCCTTACAAAGTTATCTATTTAAAGTCATCTCTGTTGTAAGAGAACACCCTCTTGCATAGGAAGGGTGTCAAGAAGCTACCATAAATCACATAATACACATGAACATGGAGAAACTCATCAGTGACACCAACATGTACTAATCAAAAAAACAAAAATAACGTCTACTGTTTCGAGTTTGTTCCCTCTTTCACTTCTTTGGCCTTTAGCAAAGTTTTTGATCTTGGTCTGCTTGGTTAAAAGTGCTTCTTGTATCGCGTGTAAATGAACGCAATGACGGCTGCAGCTCCCGCTAAAGCCACCAGTATTCCCAGAGAAGACACAGGAGGTTCGTGCTCGGGTTGTGAGCCTATGGGTCCATTCATGTGGGGCAACTGCAAGAGAGATATAAAAACAAGAATATTAAAGCTGCACTGGAGGTGATTATTAAGTAAAAATGCACCCGTTGTTATCTTTATTCTTTGTTAAACCCAATGAATGTAATAACTAATAAGCCACTAATACCGCTCACTGCATGAAAACAAATGTTCATTTGATAACTCGCTGCATTAACAAGGTCACTATTTAGTAGCATAGTGTAAAGGATGAGGTATACTAAAACTAGAACTCCCTCCCCGCGGTTGTATGCCTCTGCCAACCAGTCAAGTTGCAGTTTACATCCATGTCTGCCCAGGTTCATATAATATATGTAGTGAAGACTTTGAAGGAATTTAATAAAAAACATTTGTGTGAAATGTCTTCATAATTAGCGTATGAATTCTTGAGTTTTGTGGGGTCACAGTGATCTTGATCTTTGACCTTTGACCACCAAATTCTAATCAGTTCATCCTTCAGTCCACGTGGACGTTTGTGCCAAATTTGAAGAAATTCCCGGAGGCATTCCTGAGATATCTCGTTCACGAGAATGGGACGGACGTATGGACGTACACCCCGAAAACAAAATGCCTCCGGCTACAGCTATCGCCGGCACGAAGACATAAAAACACTAGTTTGTATGAAGTGTCATCCAACGACATCTTAAAGCAAAAGTGTTAATATCTGTTCTGCTGTCATAAAGAGCGGTGAGGCGCATTAATTGTCCAATGAGGATAACGACGCACTTTCAGTCTTTCCTCAGAGGCATTTATATGTAGTTTTGTTCATGTTTGTACACACAAGTGATAGAAGTAAAGAATGTAAAAAAAGAGACCCAGAGAGAGAACCCTGCTTATTTTCTCAGCTCCTCACACAGGGACAATCGCTGTATGAAAGGGACATGCGTGAATGTCGGATTGTCGGTTTTGGAAAGTTGTCTGACGCAGCCCCCCAATTCTGCCACTGAACAGATGTTGGAGGAGGAGGTTTCAGATGCTGTTGGACGAGTCGAGAAACTCTTTGTTTTAGGCATTCTGGCCCCTTTACTAACGCTCTTCTTACAAAACTGAACAATGTCTGCCAAGAAAAACTTCACAAAAAAATCAATTTACTGTAAAAACACACATGCCATGCTTGATAAAAAATGGACAGCTAGAATTCAAATATATACAAATTTTAATGGCTAAACCACTGGAATGGCTTTAAGAGTGAAATCGTGAGGCTGGACTCACCAAACCTGCCGCCAAACGTGTTTCATTCATTCCACTAATTTCACCAAACCAAAACAATATTCGCGAGTTGAGATAAATTCGACTGTTTCTGGTGGCGTGGGCTCCACTAGCTGACAAAACACTAGTGAACCCAATGAAAGCACAAGTAGCATTAATGTCATCTGAAATAACAGTAGGCTTATCCAACCATTAGAAATTTATGAAAACACTTTATATATCATGTATGGAATCATTTTAAAGATTTTAAACTCTGAAAAACTATGCCCACTTTTTATACTCCATCGCAACTTCTTTGTTTTGCAGAATTGCAGCGGACTTTCATCTCCTTCATCTTAGTGGTAAAATATATATTTGCTCACGGCGTGGCAGCTGTGATCAAATATCAGGTGTTCAGTGGGTTTCTTTTCTTGAGGAAATGTTGCTGTAGCTGTTGGTCAGACGAACCACGGTGGTGTAGCAACTGGATATTACCTCTAATCTTTAGCAGGACACAGTTGATATTACTTTACAGGATTTCTCAGGGATTCCCATTGTGTTTTATAGCGGCTTGTATTCAGTCAGTAAAGCGACGAGCCTCCTTTATTTTCTCAGTTTGAGACTGAAAAACTGTAGGTGGCACTATCGGGTGCCTTTGGTGCATTCAGGACATACTGTTTATTTTTACTGGTGTACTCTGATTTATACTTTGATGATGTCTCATAACCATATTTATTTTATTTGTTGTCTGTTCTGGCTTTTATGTTTTGGTG
The DNA here is from genome assembly GCA_003416845.1 of Oplegnathus fasciatus. Lineage (NCBI taxonomy): Eukaryota > Metazoa > Chordata > Actinopteri > Centrarchiformes > Oplegnathidae > Oplegnathus > Oplegnathus fasciatus. The sequence goes on along the minus strand of NTHP01000369.1, from coordinate 93,502 downwards.
TGCTTAAGACCATCTTCCAATAAAATTGCGTTAAAATTAAAGTTGTAAAAAATTCCAAATAAATAAATACAAAGCACAAAAATCAACAAACATTTGAATATTAGGAAGAGGTCATTTTAAAGGCATCATACCACCCACCTTCTTCAGAACACGGAGCTCCACGTCCTCCCCTGCTGTCCTGAACAACTCCACTGCAGCTTTATGTGTCCGGTCCTCAAGCTTCACTCCGTTGATCTACACAATCAACATGAAACAGAAACAATGAGGGAGTGGTTTTTCATTCGTCAACACCTTTTATCAACTTCAGTCAGGCTGCAGTTAACCATTAGTTTCCCTTTCGGTTAACAAACTGATTGTTTTGCAAAAGCTGTACTCCAAATACTCTTTTAGTTATGAATTTTTGAAGTTTCATCATTTTTGCCATTCTTTGTTTGTGTATCCAACTGCTTATTTTTCACTGGATTGGGTTGAAATTTGTACTGAACATCCAAGAAACCCTAAGGATCATTTGCAACATGTATTCATGTAAATAGTTGTTGCTGAATAAAAATAAATACATTTTACTCGAACTAAGGGTCTTAAATTTTCAAAAATGAATATCTCCAGCAGTGTTCACTTTCTTGCTACCAAATTTTGATTCGTAGTAATATTAATATAGTTCTATCACATCTAGAAGTTATTTGGTCCTGCATAAAAAACTGAGTGCCTCAGATCTTGCTAAATATCGCTTCAGTATCGCACCCATTTTTTAAGATATTTTGACTGCATATTTTCCCAAGAAGGATTATTTTAATTTCCTTGAAACTTTTTTATTGGAAAGTGTTAATATTCATTGCAGATATATAAAAAGTTAAAGATGTAATATTACTCCTTCATCATTTAATAATTTTTTGAAAATATCTCATCTTTTTGTACTTTTCACTGGCTGTAATATCACATTCAGTGGTTTCATTTCACAGGTAGATATTTGTGCTACGTTAACTTCAAGGTTTTCTATCTCTGTGTGACACCTATTGAGATGGTTTTTCGTTGGGTTCAGGAAATTTGCAAGTTGCAGCCCTGTTTCAGAGCGGTACAACTACTTACATGAATACATGTTGCACATTATCCTTTAGGTTTCTTGGATGTTCAGTACAAATTTCAACCTAATCCAGTGAAAAATAAGCAACTGAATACACATACAAAGAATGGCAAAAATTATAAATGATAAAACTTCAACAATTCATAACTAAAAAAGTGTTTGGAGTAGAGCTGTCAGATTTTGTAAGGTCCCACGAATTTAATAGAAGTTTTAACATGATTTTTTTCAAGAAAATCCTCGACATGAACTGGGAGGTCCGAGTGAGTTGGTACAGAATGACCCACAACTGTTTGGCATTTTTCCTTGAAAAATGTCTTACTGTTAGTTTCAGTTCTAATTTCAATATCGAGTTCAAGTTTATTTGTCACATATAATCATACAGGGTATAATCATAGTGAAATGTGTGGCTGTTAGCTCCAAGAATAAAGAATAGAAATAATAGCCTGATGTTAATTACAGTAGTAACTTTGAATAAAGTAAGTAAAAATAGTCGATTCTTAGACAGTGTCTTCATTTAGGATCCCAGTGGCCTGAAGGTAGTCACTTCACTTCAATCAGGGGATAAATTAAATATTAACATGTGCAATTCAACAGTGTGGTTCTGCACAACAATCTCACCAAAAGTTATGGAGATGACACACAAAACCATCTTTGATAAGTCATTTATTACCGCCAGGATCTTGTCCCCCTCTTGGATTCTTCCATCCAACGCTGCAGCTCCATCTTCTTTTATTTTGGACACATATATGCCGCTGTCATTCACAACAAACTGCTGGTCCACGCCCCCAACTATATTGAATCCTAAGCCTTAAAAGAGATAAAGAGATAAGATGAGTTGAGGGCAATTCATCAGGCACATTGAATTGTTTACCAGGGCAGAAGTTCCTGATTCACTCATCTCAGTGGATCAAAGTACAAGATGATCCATTGCAGCTCTGTACTGCTACTCACTAAATGTTATATAACTAGTGTAAACCAGACATTACTCTCTCATGAAGCTGAATAAACCTTCATAACTGTCCTGCTCTAATGGAGGGACTGTCTGTCAGTCTGACAGGCCGAGCAGTAACGTTACTTTTTAAGACTTTAACACAGCGACAAAGTGCATAAATCATCATTTTTATCATTAAACTGAATAGTTAAGAGCTCAGCCGGCTTCCACAACATAATTCCTCTGCTTGTACTACACTTTAACACGTGATGGGAGGAGGTTTCGCTAGTTTTGATTCGCAAATTAGCCATTAGCTTCAGGAAACACACTAGCTTCACAGCGTTGATTTTTGCTGCTACGTAGCTAGCTAGCTAGCTAGCAGCGTAACCGCCGTCCGCTAACTGCGCGTCAAGTTGTCGTCTTACCTGCCGGTCCTCGCTTCAGCTTGATGTCCACCTCGTTGGGTGAGGAGTGAAGAGAGCCGTTCATTTTGTCCGGACAGCAGATGATTAAAATAAGTCTTCAGAGGAAAGGGGGCACAAAGTGTTTATCTGAAGGTGAACTCATTGAAGAGTTTCGATTTGCTTCCTTCGGCTCAGTGGGTGGTTTGTGGTCGTGCTGCCCCCTGCCGGGAGGAGACGGAACTGCAGGCCGACCTTTGAATTACAACGCAGGGAGGCAGCATGCTGCAGACGATGATGTAATGCAATTTACAACTTCTGCTACCAGTGGAGGAATGTAACTAAATACTTTAACTCAAGTACTGCACTTAAGTACAAATTTGAGGCATCTGTACTTTACTGGAGTGTTTCCATCTCAGGCCACTTTATACTTCTACTCTGCTGCATTTCAGAGAGGAATATTGTACTTTTTACTCCACTACATTAATCTGACAGCTGCAGTTACTTTGCAGATTACTTTACATACAAAACACAAGAAGAGCTTTTAAAATATGATGCATTGTAAAAAATGTAACTGCCCAACAGTATATAAAATTTGCAATTATTAATAACTGATTAATTGATTCATTTTTTTTTTGCAAAAATGCCAAACATCTCTTTCTGAAATGTGATGATTTGATACTTTTTCTTGTCTTAAATTACAGTAAACTGAATATTGTACTATTGGTCGAACATCGTAAAGATGTCACTTTTAGCTCTGGGTAACTGTGATGGACATTTCTCACTATTTTATTACATTTACAAACCAAACAGTAAATGAATTGATCAAGAATATAATCAGCAGATGAATAAAATAATCATTAGTTGCAGCCCAGTATAGAATAATTAAAAATGTGCTCCACATCAACCAACTCCAACAGTAAAATGCTGCTTAAACATTAATGCATGAGTAATAATATTCTAATGATATACTATATCTTAGTGTATATATACAGTATAGTATATCATTAAATATAATATATACACTCACAGGGGCCATTTCTCTGCACTCTCTGAGTACTTTTGCTGTTGATACTTAAAGTACATTTTCCTGATGATACTTACATACTTTTATGTTCTTTTATTTTAAGGGAATATTGTACTTTTTACTCCACTACCTTTATTTGACAACTATAGCTACTAGTTATTTTACAGAGTATGATTTTAAATTAAAAAAAACATAAAAGCTTGTAAAAGTGTATAAAATAAAATGCATAGTAAAAATTAAATAAACCAGTGTTTCTCAACCTTTTTGGCTTGTGACTCCTTAAAACAGCCCCAGTTGAGGCTCCTTGTCATTTTCAGATGTCTGAGTTGTCAGCAGTTACAACAAAGAGACATTTCCCCTCTAAACTTCTCACATTGTTTCATTTAAATAAATGTTTGGGGCACAAAAAGGTCAAATTATCCAATATTTCACTAAAAACCAAAGATTAGAGACACGTTTGAAAACTGAAAATAAATGTGTGTATCAGAACTTTGTTTTCTTCTGTCTCTCATGAATCATCTCACGGCCCCTCCGATTTATTTGTGACCCTTTAGAGGGGCCCGACCCCTAGGTTGGGAACCACCAAGTAGCTCCACCTCCAACAGCTACATCGTTAATAATATCATATATAATATACATTCAATAAATATAACACTAACAGGGTTACCTTTGAGGCTTTACGTACATTTTACTGTTAATACTTTTGTACTTTTACTTAAGTACCTTTACTTGTATTTGAGTGTTTTCATATTGTTGTATTGGTACTTTTACTCGAGTAAAAGATGAGAGTACTTTCTCCATCACTGGTCTTACATTTAAAATGTTACTCAAGTGTATTATCAGCTAAATGTACCAGTAATGTAATGTACTGGTAATTTAATACATTATTCATTACCAGTGGTAGAAGGAGTATTTAGATAGAAACAGCAATACCACACTGTAAAAATACTCCACTAAAAGTAAATGTCCTGCATTTATAATGTTACTTATGCAGATGTATATAAGTATTAGTAGTAAAATGTACTTACTTTAAGTACCTTTATCTCTCAGTTTGACCCTGCAGTCACATTTTAAATTCTAATTAGATTGCACTGTTTTTACCTTATCAAGTGTTCTCTTAAAATGTTGTTTTATCTTGTTTAATTTATTTCTAATTCATTATTATCAATTTTTTTTATCATTGTTCTATTTTATCTTTATTTCATTTTCTGTTGTTTTTTTAAGCACTTTGAGCTACAGTCAACGAATGAATGGTGTTCTATAAATAAAATAAAATTTAATGATGATGCATGCTGCCACTGTAACACACCAAAAACACAGGGGAACACTCTAGAAAACCCTGAAATATTGACTGCTAACAGAAGATTAGCTTTCTCCACTTTTGGTTAAAACAAAGAACGGGAACAGGGAAACTAGCATTTATTATGTGAACAGGCAGGCAGCTCATGAAAAGTGTACAATACTCTGAATCAAACAGCATTATCAGTCATTATTTGTTTGTTGCCCTTTATTTATAAGCATATAATTTCAAAATACTGTACCACTGTTATCTTTGGCAACAAATCAGAGAGTCCGTCCCTCCCTTTTCCAACATTTTACTTTAATTTGAGCCTCACCTTTTTTTTTTTACTATTAGACTTCAACATGAAATCATAATTCGTAAAACATTACGTGACGCTCCAGTCTGAGAACTCATGAGGATTAATACTGAAGGGAGGAGGAGCTCAAAGTCGGTATATAAATAAAGTCTAAGAAACTTCATCATTAGCCTACTGTATGTTAACAGGCCAGTGAGTCTTGGGGGTCGGCCAGCACTGAAATAAGACGGTAAAAAGGAGTTGATTTTCAGCAGCACACTCTCATGCATTACAAAGGCTTATCAAGATTTTGATATAAAGGACAGAATAATAAACATACACGTACTGTAAACAAAATACAGCATACTAGTGGAAAATGTATGAAATGTTTGGGACATGTCATACTTTTCCACTTGGCCTACAATCTTTTCATTAGGTATAAATTAGTATTTCCTTAAAACGCCTGTTTTAGATGCACTTTATCTCATTCACTACTTGTTGTTACGTCATAAAATATATTGGATTGTGAGTGGCTATAAAATGAGATGTCAGCCAGTAAAAAAAAAAAAGAAACGGATTATAGTGTGCAGACCGGGGTTAATCTGCCATCTGTTCTGTAATAAATGAAGAAGTGCCAAGTGGGCGAAGACTATTGTGCCTCAAAAACTCCATCAAGGTATTTGAAAGGATTTCAAATACAGTGGTAAAGTTTGACCTCGAATCTCCTGTACAGCACGTGGTTTAGTAGCTCTGAGGCTCAGATCATGCTCGGGGCTGCACTGTGCAGGATGACGTCTCCAGCCACTCGCACCAGGGTCACTTCCTCCAGCCCGCCGACTCTGTGCTCGTACTCCAGCAGGTGGGTGCCGTCCACCGCCACTTTAAACATGTCCTCCTCCACAAGGATCTTCAGCTGCAGGGAGAGAAACATAAGCTTTATGTACAACAAGGTAAGTTATCATGGGGAATGCAAGTGGAGCTGAAACTAGTCAATAAGTCGTTACACAGAAAATTAATCTTGATAATCAATTAAGTCATTTTTAAAGCGAAGATTCAGTGATTCCAGCTTCTCAAATGTAAATATTTTCTGGTTTTCTTAGTCGTCTATGATACTAAATAAAATATCTTTGGATTTTGGACTGTTTGGCCAAACAACACAATCAATCAACAATCAAAACAAGCCATGTGAAGACATTACCCCAAGAAAATAATCTGCTGGTTAATCGATAAATGCAACTAAATGATGTTAAACTAATATAAACTTCTTAATTTCAACTGACAGAACACTGCAGGAAAATGTCTTTATTTGTACCTTTAGCCAAGTTTGAGATTTGGACGACTAATACTCATTTCTTAGTGACCCAAGGGTGCGGGAAAAACCTGTTTGTCACTAATATGAATGGGTTAACACAGATTTTACAAACCTGTGACACTGCTTCCAACCATGTTTTTTTATGTGAATGTGACACAGATTAAATATGTTGAACACATGTCACTATGTTACTGTAAATAGTCAAACTGTAGGGTTACTAGTAAACCTACAGTACCACGCATAAATACTGACGATGAGTCTGCTGAGCCATAAATTTTGTTCTTCTCAACAGGAAATATACTTTAACAAGACTGTAGAACATAAATTGTTGCAATATCTTTTTATGAGGTGACCAAATAATGTCAAAATATAACATCAGGACAAATAATTACACCAGGTGTAGTAGAATTAAATGATTTCGCACTGATGTGTATTTAAGCTGCAGCTGACGGCCGCTGTCTGGAATGAATGATGATGTCCCAGTATTTAGCCACGACTAACAGCCGAGTAGGAAACATAAAATGGGAGTTACACCCGTGTGCGATATCTGATGTGACACACAGGACCTGAATGTGAATGAACGCCCCTCCTCCACCTTCCCTTCACGGCCCACTGAGCAATCACTCTCACGGTGACCAACAACTTGGAACAAAACTCCCCACGGCTCCAGCATTTCTCTGAATTGGTCACTGGTCTGATGTTATAAGCCCCACAAACTCACACAGGTGTTTTCATTTATTCTGGCTAATTGGACCTCTTTTTATGCCAGTCATGTCATTTCAGAGTTATCATAGTTACAAGATTCTGACTTTTAAATAGCGTTCACGTCAACATCCATGTCTTAATTACGACTGAGCTCCGATATATATCCCACTTGGCGCTTCATAATAAGGAGGTGCCTGAAAATCGAGGAAAGAGGAACTTTGTACTCTGTGCGATGACAATAAAGTTGAATCTAATCTAATTCAAGTCTGGTCTGTAAAATATGCAAGTTCTTGAGTTTCCCAGCCCGAGCTACAGTTCCATTATTATAACACTTTACCTCAAAACGCTGTCCCTGAACAAATGGGAAGTCTCCTTCTCGCTCCTCTGGCCCCCAACATCCACCCAGGTTGGAGTTTCTGACAATTGTTTGCTCATGAAATCGAGGGTTGAAGTGAAAGACGACATCTGGACCTCTGATGAAGTCAACTTGGAACCTGCGAGACAAAGATCAGGACTGAGTGCTGCTGACAACTAATCATTCTTCCACTGTCAGTAATGATAATTAATTTGGGACGAGTATTTTCATTTTGCAGAACAAAAGACCCATCAAGGGGCTGTTATCAACAGTTGTAAAGTGAAAGTTTAACAGTGAAAATGTTGTTGTTGGAGTGAAGCATATGTTGAAGATGACAACACTGCCATGGTCTGGAGGATTAGGACGGATGCCGGGTTATTACATTAAACAGAAAGCATCACTGACGGCAGAATTAGAGGATGATTGTTGTTCATACCTGTCTGCACCAGGAACGGGCTCCCCAACTATTGTGATTAAAAGTCGCGGCATCATTCCAGCATGAAGTGGGAGATCATACGGCACCATCTGTAAGAAACATTTATGTTTTAAAATCACGGCAATACATTTACCGTGCTTAAGTTAAAAAATGCATAATGAGAAATTATGACTTACTGTGTTTATTATACAAAAATACACAAATGGAAACAGTGTTCACCCTGTTTATAATATCCCCGGGGTAGAAGAAGTACAATTGGTCACATTTTATCACTAATACTCTGACCTTGGTAATATTTAGCTTCGTGCTTAATATAATAAAGAGGGAATTTTTAGTTAAACATTATTCAAAAACTTTGACCCTGCCCACATTCCTAATGCAACACCCCAATGAGTCACCATCTCCTTCCTTTAGCTCAACACTCTTATGCAATTCACCAGTATTAGTCAAGACAATGACGGAGAAAGGAAAAGAAAAGAAAATCTGGAGTTTTTACTACATTTTTACTACAACAAGGCATCAACTGTACAAACTGACGTCTGAGCAACAGTACAGAAAACAAAAAAGACCTTTGAATTATGTGACACGGTTACGTGGAAATAGTGATGATCATACAGATTATAATCAAACTGTGATTTTATCAGAGAATATAAAAGTGTCTTAATGCAGTAAACATGAGTTTGGTGTAAAAGCGTAATTTAAAATCATATTGCATTTAATACTTAATGAAAACAATACATTCCCCAGGCAGATTGAACACAAGCCCTAACTGTATACTGTGTGTAAATATTCAGTCATCATGTGGCCTAATCAAACCATATGTTGATTCTGGAAGTGATGTCCTTGTCCGACTGAAAAGTTGAGTTCATTGCTTTCAATTATATGGTGGATTATATCTGGGCTGAAAGACAAGAATACATTTTTGATAACTGCTTTTGAATATTTGTTGATTCTGCTTTATGTTTTGCTTTGCACCCCCAGCAGAGCCCAAAGATACAGAAGGAATAATCCAAACACAGCCCCTGACTGAACATTCATCATCCTGCAGTAAATCCCAACAAGGCAGGGAACTAACTTTCTTCTTCCACCAGCAGCAGCATTAGAAACCAAATCAGTCACACTGAATATTTTAGAAGAAACTCTGTACTAGAGTAAAACTGAATATTTATATGATAGCAGGTGACCAGCTAAAGTGGATGGCAGTGTAGATGTATATTTAGCTGGTGGCTGGTTGTAATTTCCCACCCTGGATTACAAAGACTGCCACCCCAAGAGAGACGCCACACTGCACACCAGAGCAACAACACACCAGTAAAGAAATGCAGCAAGCAAGCAACATAATGTTATTTGTACACAGAGCTGTTACTCACCAGCATGCCTCCAGGAGCGGCAGGTCCACCATATGGACCCATAGGCCCTGGGCCAGGACCGAAGGGGCCAGGGGCAGGAGGGAAGCCTCCACCTGCCTGTGGTCCCCATGACCCAGGGGGTATTGGGGGAAAGCCTCCAGCAGGGAATGCAGGGAAAGAGCCAGGGCCAGCTGGAGGGGGGAATGCACCTGGACCACCTGGTCCGTACATCCCATTGCCTCCTCCTGGATGACTTCCTGGGTAAGGCATATTTGGATAAGGCCCAGGGGGCGCTCCAGGGCCTGAAGGAAATGGTCCAGTTGGGTAAGGAACAGGGCCTCCAGGTAGCTGTCCTGGAGCTCCTTCAGGTGGGTACTGCCCTGGGAACTGCCCAGGGAACTGCCCGGGGGCTCCAGGGCTGGAGGGGAACTGCCCTGGAGCTCCTGGTGCAGGTGGATATTGTCCAGGTATTCCAGGACCAGGGGGGAACCCACCAGGTGCTGAAGGAGGTCCTGGGTATTGCCCTGGTGCTCCAGGACCAGAGGGAAAGGGGAACTGCCCTGGCGCCCCTGGGCCAGATGATCCTCCAGCGAAGTCACCCGGAGCGGAGGGCTGGGTGGGAGCTCCTGGGGCTGAACCAGGCCATCCTGGGTTTGTGGGAGGTGGGGGGTTGCCGGCAGGGGCAGACGGGTTAGTGTTCCCCGTTTTCTTTGCCTGGCTTGGACTGTCGTCTCCTAAAGCATCTGCCAGCTGAGGCAGAAGAGAAAAGGAAAGTGACACTCAGTATACAATAAAAGATCTGTTTAACCACCAGTAAACCATAAAATGATGTAAAATCGTTTGAACTCACCGAGAAATCTGACATGATCTAAAACAAAAGAAGACAAGGCACAACTTTCATTAGTTTTATTATGAAGTTATAACAACTGATTATAACAGGCTGTCAAACACTGGAGGGTATGTCACACACAGGCTGAGTAATAGCACAGTAAATGTTTCCATCCCCGACTGGTGACCAACTAAATCCATTTGGGCTGAGTCGAAACAGCTTCACCAAACTGAAACATCATAACAACAAGCTGAACAGAAGCTACACTGACTTTAGCTGCATATTAACGGGGATGTAGGTCTTAAAATATCTAGTTAAGTAATGTTACACAGTTGGCTACCGACCTAGCTAGCAGAAGCTAACTGTTAGTTAACGTTCAGATTAGCTCGTTTGTTTATCTGAGCTCCGCGGTGTCAGAAGACAGTAAAAACTGATATTTCGTGCTACCTCGCCAGAAGATGAGCTCCTCTCAAGTGAAAGCGGGTAACAGTGTTGATTTATCCGGCTGTGGGAGCCAGTTAGCCAGCTAATTTTAGCCTGCCGAGGCAGAGAACTACAAGCTAACGCTGGATCTGCTCTCACAACTACAACTCTCGAGAAGGAAGGAAGGAACACGCTCCTCAGTGATGACGTAGTCTGAAGGGTGGGCGCGCTCCGGAGCACGCGCGCGCGCGCGCACACACCCAGTGGTGGAATTTAACTCAGTACATTTACTCAAGTACTGCGCTGAAGTACAAATTTGAGGTACTTGTACTTTACTTGAGTCATTTCTTTTCATGCCACCTTATACTTCTACTCCGGCACGTATCAGAGGGAAATGTACTTTTTACTACATTCATCTGACAGCTTTAGCAGTGGTGCAGGAAGTATTCAGATGCTTTACTTAAGTAAAAGTACTAATACCACACCGTAGAAATACTCTGTTACAAGTAAAAGTCCTGCATTCAAAATGTTACTTAAGTAAAAGTAAGTATAATCAGGATAATGTACTTAAAGTATTAAAAGTAAAAGTACTCAATGCAGAAAAATGTCCCCTGTTATACTATTGTATAATCTATCGTTAGATTATTATTACAAAAACGAAAAATAAAGAAAATAAGTTAAAATCCTGCATTCAAAATCTTACTTAAATAAAAGTACTGGAGTACTATCAGCTGAAAGTAGGCTACTTAAAGTAATAAAAGTACTCATTATGTAGTAAAATGTGCCCTGCTAGTGTTATATTATTTTGCGTTTTATTACTGGACTGGTAATACTGAAGCATTAATGTGTAAGCAGCATTTTACTGTTGTAGTTTGTCCAGGTGGACCTCATTTTGTTGGCTAGTTTCATCTATAACAAGCAGAGGTGGGAGGAGTACTCAGATGTTCTACTTAAGTAAAAGCAGCAACACCACAATGTAGAAATACTCACTTACAAGTAAAAGTTCTGCATTCAAAATGTTACTTCAGTAAAAGTACAAAGTACTCTACTTAAGTACAGTTTTGAGGTACTCGTACTTTATTTGAATATTTCCATTTTCTGCTACTTTATACTTCAACTTAACTAAATTTCAGAGGCAAATATTGTACTTTTTACTCCTCTACATTTATTTGATAACTTTAGTTACTCGTTACTTTGCAGATTCAGATTAATAATGCAAAATTAATCAACAAATAAATTATAATGTAATATTATAGAACAAGATAAAATTTTATTGATCCCTGGGGGACAAATTCTCAGGCTACCCAGCAGATGAAGTAGTTGAAATTAGCTCCACCTTTACCAGCTGCAACATTAAAGTGATGAACACATTAATGCATCAATAATTATAATCACTTAATATCATATACATTATTCTGAAGTGGGTCATTCTGCATGATGAGTACTTTTACTTTTGGTACTTTAAGTACATTTTGATGCCAATACTTTTGTACTTTTACTTAAGTAAAATTTTGAATGCAGGACTTTTACTTGTAACAGAGTATTTCTACACTGTGGTGTTGCTGCTTTTACTAAAGTAGAAGATCTGAGCACTGCTTCCACCTCTGAGTAGTATAAAATGGAAATACTCAAGTGAAGTATAAGTACCTCAAAATTGTACTTACGTACAGTACTTGAGTAATTGTACTTGGTTTCCACCACTGCATATTTTGTATATAAAAAACTTAGTCTGCAAAGCACCTCGTTTAAAGAGCTGTTTTCCCTGTAAATGTTTATTTATTAATGAATAAAGTACTAAAGCTGCGGGACAATAGTGAGGACAGATTTATGTGAAGTTTGGAGGGAGGGGCTGCTTGTTTGGGATTGGTCAGACCAGTCACAAGATGATGTGAAGTGAAAAAAAAAAGCCATTGAAAGCGTCAGAACCATTCAGAGCAGCAGCTGCAGCTTCAGGGGATTTTTAACTCTACAACAATGGTGAGTTGTTCAGTGTTGTTGCCGGAGACGTGTCGTTATTGTCGCTTCTGCCTTTTCACCGTGAGCTCTCCACAAATGTGAACTTCCGGGGACTATTGATAAAAAGTAAGGTCGCAGATTGGCTAGCGTTAGCCTGTTAGCCTAGCATTAGTTCCACCCTCTGTCTGTTGTATCAGTGTCAAGCTAGACTGAGTAGACATGTTGGGTTCCGGTTGCGGATTTCAGAATAAAATTGCTGTGGGCGAAGAAACATGTTGATGAGGTTAAAATTAATAATTGAATTATTGGCTCAGAATCGGATTTATTGCCAAGTAGGTTTTAACAGACAAGGAATTTGTCTTGTATGTTGGTAAATAACAATAAACATCGTAAGTAGAAAAATATAAGAAAAGGTGAAAGCAAGTACTGCATAGACTAAATATAAAATACTCTAAAATAAAGGTACAGACAGTATGTGCAGTATGGCTGTTATTTAAATGAAAGAACTGTGCAGATTTGTGCAGGAATGTGCAAAATTCACAGTATTTAAGTAGGATGAAGAATAAAGAATATTTGTAATGTGCACAGATAGAGTTCAAATGTGGTTTGTTAATGTAATGCAAATGAATCAATTAAACATCAGGCAATATCTCACACAGAAAGTTAATCAGAGCATCACAGAATTATGTATTTTCATTATTGCATTTTAACCATTGTTACATTTTAAATCAAAATTAGAATCAAATAATGCTGTTAAACAGAAACTAATTCTCATCAAAACACAGTATGTAATAGTCATGTCCTCATAATTATACAAATAGCTCCAAGAAAAAAATGCAACTCATACATAAGTCAGTATTTTAAGAATTGTAGTGTAAGAATTACTTTTGAAAACTTTAATTGTATTTACTGAACATGTTGTATTACTATAAATATTGGTAAAAGTCTAGAGTCTGACTTTACACTGCAGTAAATCCTAAATTAATACAAAGTGAAATGATGATTGTGACTGTACTTCACAGCATTGGTTTACTTTTCCTGTTCTGCATCGACCACAAAGTTTGTATTTTATTCAAAACACAAAATATTACTACTACTTAAATCACTTGTAAATTTAGTTATCACAAATACAGTAAGCTACAGCCATGTCTTATTGCTTTAAAGTCATTACAGTAAGCTACAATTAACAGAAACAGAAATATATATATATAAATACATTGCAGTCTTCTTGTAAAAGGTATTACAGTACTTTGCAATGCAATCAATTTGTTAAAATAAGGAGAATTTTTTGATTCTGTGATCTGATGGTTTAGTAATGAGCATTTGAACTTGTGCTAATATGAGGTGGATGTATTCTGAGGACTTAAATTGTGATTGTTATGTACTGTATGCACAGCCATTTGTTTTTAAATGGAACAATTTATTAAGTCAGTTTGGCTCTTGGCTCTCGATTGTTGAGTGAAAGTAGTGAAATATGTGCATTATAATTTATCAGAGCCCAAGGTGAGATCTGGAAATGTTTTTTGTTCGACAGCAGTCTAAAACAGTGAGTGTGTTCACATGCGCAGCAGTACCTGTTTTTGAGTCTTATCCTGTTTTTGATCATGTTTGGGACATGGCGTGTACATGGTACATGAAAAATCTGGTTATTCACATAACTGAGAATCTGAGACATAAAATAGTGCAGAAGAAAAACAATATATATAAAAAATACTGTCGTTGGCAGGTGTACAGTAATGATAAAGTGANCAGGTTGCTGAAACCAGGATATGATGTTTACATGTGCAAAACATAACCTCCAAAATCCTGATCATAACCAGGATACTAGAGTGCATGTAAACACACTCATATATGACAGAGAAGCAACAAATCCTCACACCAGAGACTCTGACACCAAAGAATTTCTGCTTTAAAATGTTGTAAATGATAAACTGATTGTGAAAATTGTTGCTGATTAACTGACTTATCTTAATTTGAGTCTTGCTCATATATACTGTGTGCGTTTATTTTGAAGACCCACCGAGTTGTCTTCCTGCAGTAGTGCAGCTGTGTGTGTGTTTAGCTTGTTGCAGCAGTTTGATGTGTTTCAACATGTCTGGCTTTTGGGAGCTCCCTTCACGTTAGCTCGCTCTCTTATCATGATGATCAATGTTTCCCTCGAGCTCTGTGTCTGCGTGTCATGACAGCTCGACTCTCTCCAGTGTGGATCAACATCTGGCCTCATTCTTGCACACGAGATGCGTTAAATTAACTGGATACTTTAAGTTAGCTGACTCTCATTTCCTGGCTCAGTTAGCAGCCTCAACTAGCCAGCTAGCTGTGGCTGGAGGAATTTAAACCAGAAGTTAACCTGTGGCCACCTCCGGCTTGTATTGTCTTGCATTTTCATCATTTTCCTCTGCATCCTGTTTTTCAACTCTCTCAGTCCCAACCACAGACACTCCAGCCTCTTCTTAATCTGCAAAGATCTCTCTCTGAGCTCAGTGAAATCCTGACTCCCACCAGCCATCTGTTCAGGAAGGTGTAATTATAGAATTCAGAGACTCTTAAAGAGTTTATGTCTTTGTGGTGGAGTTATGTAACGTTGTGTGTGTGGACAGTGAGGTTCAGACCAATAAAAACCTGTTGAGACTGGTGTATTGTTTTTCTGTCCCAGTAAAGCCTGTGGGTCAGATTGGACTCCTGCAGAAAGATAGTTTTAAAGAAACTTTTCACTTTAACACAGATAATTCAGGATATTGCTTTACAGCTGAGCAATAAAATGCATGTAAACCTCTTAAAGCTACAACCTGTGATTCTGCAGCTGTCTTCCATGCATATAAGTCCTCTGCAAATATCCTTAGAAACATGAGGCCAAATGAAACAAAACTTATTTAGCAATATATTAAGATGCATACATATTTTGTGTTTATATTGTCCTGATAATAAACAATAAAACATGACAAATCAAATACTCTGTAAGTCCATTACTGCAGCACTTACTCGTTATTGATTATACATGTCCATATATGCCCACAGTTCATTTTGTTGGAGGGCATATGCTGCTTGGTCCATGGCTAAAAAGTCCACATATCCACACTGTAATTGTTATTTTTCTGTGTTTTCCAGTTCATTAAGATACTGCCAGACATACAGGCGTAATAAGGCACTGTGTTTTGCTTTTGCTTTACAAGTTTCTTTCCGCGTAAACGTGGCTGGACAGGACGGCATCTACATGGTGTTAGATACGTTCTATGTAAAGATGAATAAATCTTGATGTGTGATGAGGGAGGACAAAAATTACTCTGTGGGTTTTTCACAGAGAAACAGAAATGAGGATCTCTCTGCAGGAGTGTTTCGCATCTTTGTTCATTATGCAGAAGTTTTGCAAACGTGCGTGTGTGAAGTAGGTGGAAGTGAAAAATCTTGACTTAAATGACAATATAAACTTCTTGCTGGCTCTATAAACTTTATGCTCTGCAGAACAAAGGCATCATATTACTAGTTCCTGTCTTTTTTTTTGTTTATGAATTTGAATTTGAAGTGACCACATTGATGTATTTGCATGTTTCTCCTGTTTTTGTCAGAGTGAATCACTGGTGGTGTGTGATGTGGATGTAGATCTGGTTGATAAGCTGAAGAAGTTCCGTTTCCGGAAGGAGACCAATAACGCGGCCATTGTCAGTGAGTATTCACATTTTATGTCATTCAGTTTCTTCTCTTAAAGGTGGAGTCTGCGATTCTGGAGAGCCCTGATCGATCCGAACTCCATTCAGAAAACAAGCATTTTAAAAGTTGTTTGCTTGTGGTCTTGCGGACAGACCTGACAAAGCATGAATTCAGACTTTTTACAAGTCGGCATCATGATGTAGTTATTTCGTCATCCTTTTGATCCGTTTATTGCAATTAAATCCCAGCAAAATCTGTTTATTTTGATCATACTGCCATAGTAAGCCAGATGAATTCAGCCCACGTGTGACTTGCTAGATACAGTGAACATTTATTGATTTTTTACACACCAATTATGAAACTGCCACTCACCGGAGTCAGATGGAGAGGCGAATATTCACAATAAACACAAATGATCCTGCGGTCAAACTCGCTGTCCAAACTGTTGTCCTGTGCACGAGTTGTGTGTCTCGGTCCGAGCCACTCTGTTTGTTTCCCATTTACAGAGCCAGGGCTGTGTATGAACACCGGACTTTTTCAGCGCACACACAGAACGGACAGCTAGCGGACCGTGAGGAGACATTCGCTGAATTTGACAAAAAGTATATTGAATTAGAATTGCAGACTACACCTTTAAATGTCAAGAGGTCAAACAGTAATAGGGAAGATGATGTGAGGAGTCCCAGCCATTGTTGTTTATTTTTATTTCTGTGTTTTTGTGGTATCAAAGTCCGTAGCAGTTTGCAGAATTGGGTCGCCCTCCAAATACTGGCTTCCTTCAGCAAAGCGTCAACCATAAGTCAATGCTTTTAGATTGAATGTACCATTAATGCTCACACAGCTTGCAGATTGGTCACTGCTTCCTGCTGTGTGGAACAAAATGGAGGTGGACACACTGCCTCTTTAAAGTCCTTAATCAAATGAATGAACCTTTAAAATGAATCCAAATTCAGCATCTGCTTCGCATATTTCTTGCCTCAAATATTTCCAGAAACAGATCCGAGTTTTTGAATAAACTCTGCCACGTTTTTGCAGTTTGAAATCCACGGACTTTCTGCCACTGTCAGCTGACACTCTGGGTTTTGCTGCTCTGATCAAGGACACGGTGGAAAAGAAGTAGTTCACACAACGTGTCGTCTGACCATGTCAGAAGGCAAAAGTGCAAAAGCTGTTTCCAAAGGTCACACTTGAAGACGGGTTTAAAAAGCCTGCAGTCACAGAGAGATGAGACACAATAATTATGCTCGTTTATGACTGTAATGTGCAATTGTTAGCCATTAAAGGAATAGTTCGGCACTTATTTGCTTTCTTGTTGAGAGTTAGATGAGAAGATTGATCCCACTCTCCTATCTGTTAAATATGGAGCTACAGCCCAGCAGAAAAGAAAAACTAACATGATATTAGAGGGGGAAATGTAAGCCAGCTTCAATACATATCTGGAGGACAGAAGGAAGAGTTGCCTCCAAATACAGCAGGTGGCGTGACAGTTCAGTGTTGCATCAGTTCGAAGCTTTATCCTCCTCTATCTCTGGATCAAAATGTCATTGCTGTAAAATTGGATTAGCAGTGTGTTTGCACGGCATGGACTCCGACTCAAAGGCAAACACACATTTTACACTAGTACATTTATGACAGGAAATATGAGAGAAAATGTAATATAACTTGTTTTTTGTGTTATTTTTTTCACTCTTAGTATTTTATTATTTTTCATACAAAACTCATAAAATGCGTAACTTTCAACCACAACTACTGCTGCTTCTAGTACCACTATAAAAACTCATGTGATGGTTTCCATGCAGCTGTTGACTGAATGTTTTCTTTTTGTACTCCTCAGTGAAGATCGATAAAGACAAGCAGCTGGTTATTCTTGAAGAAGAACACGAGGTAAGTTAGTTATTAAACATGTCATTGTAATAGGATGTACTTTATTCTTGTGTCTGCACATAATACAGAACAAGTTCATGTCCAACTTAAATTTAAAGGTACCAAACTGAATTCTTTGGTAATTAAATTCACACTACGTCACTTTAAAAAAAAAAGTGATAATAAATTTGTTGAACTTTGTGTACAGCTGTTTAATGCAAATGAATACCTGCTTTTTTTAGGATATTTCTCCTGACGATCTAAAGGATGAACTGCCTGAGAGACAGCCAAGATATCCTTTGAATAAGTGACCTCTCTTATTATAACAGTATTGAAATGTTTTTGTACACTGTTGCGTATCATCATCAACGGCAGTTACTCTAGTTTACGATTAAGTGTTATAATATATTCTTCCTGCAACATGGCCTCTGTTTTTAAATTGTTTTAATTTAGATTTTCACTTGAAATAGATCATTTTAATCATAATATTATCTTAATTCATTCTGTTCACTCTTGTTAAATTAATTAGTTTTCTTTCTGTTATATTGCAATGAGTCCTGATGTGAAATCAGTGAATTGTCCTTAGCACCAGGAACATTTATCGTCTACAGTTATAAATACCAACATGATGATGGACGCGTTTCCTATCCTCTCTGCTTCATCTTCTCCAGTCCAGTGGGTAAGAACACCTCTGGAGTTACTTTTGAATGAATGGTACATTTTGTTCACTGCGCTGTTTTATCATCAAGGACATTTTTTTGTTAATGTTGAGATGCTTGTGTTCGGCAGGTTGCAGGCCAGAGCAGCAGATGATGTACGCAGGAAGCAAAAACAAACTGGTGCAAACCGCTGACCTGTCCAAGGTTAGTGAGCCATCTGTGAGCTGCTTCTAACAGTGATGCTAAGTCGTAATAAAGTTGTACGGGGGTGTAATTGATGCAACACTGTCATCGAATATTGTAATATCTGCCAAATAAGAGCTCAAAATCTAATAAAATGTCACAAAGATACATCATTTTTATTAGCCACGCTAGCAGCACAGTTAATGGTTAACGATTAATGTAAAATTAGTATATTAATGTTATATAATTGTTTTAATTATGCAAATTAATGTTGTGATGTCATGTAATTTATGTGATTTTCATTTATCTGGGTATTTTATTACATTATCTAACATCTGTTGCATTAGTACCGTGCTTTACACATCCTAAGGTTTTTCCTTTAGGAGAAGAGAAAATTCAAAATCTCGCTTTTTGCTCCTTTTTATGTGTTTTTTTTACCAGGTGTTTGAGATCAGAAACACAGAGGACCTAACAGAGGAATGGCTTAGAGAGAAGCTCGGGTTCTTCGGCTAAAGTCGTCTCATCCAGTGGTCTGGGATGTGAGGAGGATCCAGATTGCACACGATCTCTTGGGGAGAACACACCACAGTTAATGTTTCCCTCCTCTTTGTGCCAGACCTGATTTAAATAGTATTTGCAAATACTTCCTGTACTCAAGTTTTAGGCCTCTTTCGTAGAGTTTACGGCACATTACAACAACAAATACAAAGTTTTAGACAATCACAGGAGTTTGTATACTTTTCTGTGACTGTCGACGTGTGTGCCACTAACTACACCTCGCCCATCTGGCAGCCTAAAACTGAAAATGCTATTTGACGCAGGTCTGCTTTTGTCTCCCAAACAATCTCTCCATGTGCCAGTTATGTGTCTGTATTGAATTAACACTCCCATAGCTCTGAAAGTGGACGGAAATTGATAGTACTCATCCGCCCTCCCTAAGCATGTTCATTCAGGAGAATTTAAAGGCATTGTAACGACAGTTTCTGTTTCCTTCAGTAGTTTACACTCAGTGTTTCTTTTTTCTCTGAACCTCCTGAGTTTCACCTTTTTATGTTTCATAAATTTTCATAATTTGAGGGAGTCTTACTTTTAGATTTTTCTGGTGTATTTAGGGCTATGTAAGCATATACTTTATAGCAGTAAATTCCTTTTTGTTGTGGAAAACAACTTCCTGCCAGAACATCTGAACAATCATAGCTACAATTCAGAGAACAACACAGAGTTCAGCATTAGTCAGTTTCTATTTCAGTATTCATTTATGGTCATTTAAATTATAATTTAGGTAACAAACTGTAAATAACAACAACACTAAGACCAATTTGACAAGTGGCACTCTTAAGACGTTATATAGGCTGTGTTATACCTTTTCCTGTGCCCGTCAACAAGCTGGCAGAAGCCCTCGAGTGGTGCTTATCACACTGCAGATTTGCCCGTTGGCCAATCCTCAGATCACATCTCTTCGTCTCTGTTTAGAGAAAAAACAGTGTGACTCACGGGTAAAGCTGTATTCTGCCTTTGACCTGCATATTTGGCAACACTCCTGAAAACTATATTTCCACTGAAACATTCCAAACTGACCAATTTATTACTTACAACAAACCTCCGTCTCTAGCGACCATGACAGTCTTGAAAACACTGCACACAGGGGGGCATCACCTGCCCTCTTTTTAATCTACTGGGCTACTCTGTATAAGTGGGTCACTGTGTCTTTAGGGAGATTGTTAGCTACTATTGTGCATTATAGCTATTGCTGTTACTAGTGTTTATGAATGTTGTGCTTCATTCTGATGTAAAGCCACTTTGCTTAGTGGTAGTCACAGCCTTGAGAATGACGGCTGTGACTTCTCCAAATGCCAGTTGTGCTTAATATTTAGACTTGGTATGTAAAGGACAGCATCTGGGCAATTTACATTTTCCTTACAGAGCAGGGTTCGACCAATATAGCTTATTGATGGCTGATACTGATATTTGTGTATTGAATGTGCCAGCAGCTCATATTTCATGCCAGTATCTAATTCACAGACTGAAGTTAACATGACACATTTTAGTTTTCAGGACATTTCAAATCCAATGTGGTGGAGTTAAAGCAGAGTTAAAACAACATAAAATGTGTCACTTTCCAAACACTTATGGACTCTATTGTATGTATTTGTCTACTTTTCATACCCCAAAGTGACAGTTCTTCCATGTTTCCTGCTGAAGATCCTCTAAAACAGCATTTAAACCAGCACACTAAAACTCCAAACCAGTCGCTAATACTATAAGGATTAGCAGCTCTTAACAGCAGGGTGTACCCCCACATGGTTAAAGCTACATAAGATGTACTTAAAATTGTATTGCAGGTGCTAAAGACTGGTTTTAGTGAGTGGTTAGAGAGAAACCTCCATTAAACTGGTGATGGATGACTCAAGTAGCAGATTTCTGATCCTTAATAAAAGCTTAATATCAGCTCTGTATATTGGTCTGACCCTAATAAAGAATAATGGGCACAAATGAATTCCACATGTTCGCTCATCAGTGTAATCTCTTATTGAGAAGCTCCAGAAAAGGGATGATTTAAAGCCCCAAAGCAGGAAATCGCCACCTCATGTATGATGTCGTACTGCTAAGTCTACCATACCAATGCCTTGTCTTAAATTTTTTTATTTGCTATATTTACATCTGTTTTTAAGAAATCATGAGGCCAAAATGAAAACATGACACAAATCTGTTTTGTGAGAAAAATAGAAGGTGATTGGAAAAACTTTGTTGGGAGATTATAATGTTTTTTTAAGACACTAATTTTTTCAATTTTCTGATCTGTAAAGTCGAGGAGACATCATCTTTTTTTCTGTTTAAGTGTTAACTTGGTTATAATAAATAATAGAAACAGTTTCTTTTTCCAGAGATCTGACTCAAAGATATGTACGCACAATCACACCATTTCATGTAAATCATGTATTGATGTCAAATGTTGGACATTAATCATTTATGATTTACGTGTCAGGACAGGGCTTAATCCAACAGGAACAATGGGGTATAACTGTAATCACTTGTTTTGCTGTCTTCTGATTGAAGCTAAGATTTACATTGTCAGCTTGATATTAGCCAGTATTATGATGCTGTAGCAGAAAAACACAACTCTCATATTTATAATGGTTTCCGTTCTTGAGCTGAAGTTGTATGCTGTCCTTTATGGGTACAGAAAGTTTTATGACCCTATGACCTGCAAAACCCTTTCAAATCTCAAGGAAATTTTTCAAAAATGCACAGTCAATATGAATTCAAAGACGTGGTTTGTTTTGACAAAAGCAATACAGGCTAACTCTGAAACAGTCTTTGTGTTTAATTTACAATATTGAAACGTGCAATGTACTGGTTTCGATGTGAATATAAAAACATATGTAGCTGTTATCTTTTTAAAACGAAATTCTTAAAACCTCTAAAATGTGGAGAGCTACTGTAAAATAAGTGCATGCTTTAATGTCTGTCTGAACAGTTTTCATAAGCCTGACAGAAGTTTCCTAATGACATATTTGAGAGGTTGCTGCACTGTTGCATGCATTCTTTCCAGAACATTTTCAAATATTAAATTAATCTGATTAGAGTGATGCAATTTATTTGCATACAAATTATTATTTTTTTTTAAAAAAGGGCCAATACTTGCATCTCAAACATCTGGTCTCAGCTGTGTTCTTGCTCTATAATATTTACATACTAACAGTTTCTTTGAAGAAACCCTCTGCTATTGCTATTTTTTGCGGAAATGGGTTGTAATAGACTGTCCATTGATCATGTATCAAAATCAATCTCCCCAACATATTGGTATTGAGCCATGTATCTGGTTATGTCCTGTGGATCTAATAGCTTTCCCTCCTATGTGGTGAACCTGTTGTATATTTGGCCTTTAGAGGCTTTTACTTTAACCTGCAAATGTGTTGTTCAGCTCTTGGTGTCCTCTCTGATCAAATGCAGACTATTCTATTTTGTTTCTTTTTTAATACAAACACACCTGACAGACATGTATCATAACCAGCTGCCTCATGGTATCAGTGAAACTTGAGATATTTGTATTTTCCCATACTTTATAAAATGTCTATTGTCCAATTGTCCAAATAAAATGACAGTGATGTTTACCCCTCTGGTTTCTAGAGACTATTGTTTTCAAACTGATATGTAGGATGTGCATGTGTTTTTATCATATTTGGTCCAGATGAAAACTCTGGAGACAGAGCACTAGTGTGGAAAAAGCAACACCATTTTTCACAATAAATGAATAATAAAATAAATATTGTATGGCATTGTTCATACAGTACATGTCTATGTACAGTACAGCTGGCTTAGATTTACAGCCTGCTTTTAATTTCTATATTAAACTGTATAATTTGTAAGTACAGTAGCAGATTTTGTATTACAGGACAAAGTACCAGTGGTGAAAGAAGTACTCAGATCTTCTACTTAGGTAAAAGTAGCAATACCACAATGTAGAAAAACTCTGTTACAAGTAAAAGTTCTGCATTCAAAAATTTAAAAGTACAACAGTATTGGCATCAAACTACTTAAAGAAGACACGCTGACAAGTAAAAGTAATCATCGTACAGAATTGCCCATTTCAGAATAATGTATATTATATTGTTGGATTATAATATTTGATGCATTAATGTGTTCATCATTTTAATGTTGCAGCTGGTAAAGGTGGAGCTAATTTTAATGACTTTATAATCAGCTGGGATCAGTAAAGCCTCATGTTCACCTATAAAAATACATTTATTAGTCGATTTATATTTTGTATTAATAATCTGCATCTGCAAAGTAACTAAAGTTATCAAATGAAGAGGAGTAAAAAAGTGCAATAATTGCCTCTGAATTGTAGAGTAAAAGTATAAAGTAGTATAAAATGGAAATACTCAAGTAAAGTATAAGTACCTCAAAATTGTACTTAAGTGGAGTACTTGAGTAAATGGAAGTAGTTACTTTCCACCACTGTAAAATAGAAATATCCCTTTTACATTTTGCAAAACAAAGCTTCAAAGTGAAAAAGACATACCCCAATAAAACAAGCAAAACTGTTAATTACTGAAACTGTCCATAAGGAATTTAAGGAAAGTTGTAACTGGGAGGAGAGCAGGACTGATGGGAAGAAACACGGAAGGACATAAATAACTCCAGAAGATGGCAGTAATGCAACAATAAGGACGCCCGCTAGCTAAACACTCACTGAAGAAGAAGACACGCTGACAAATCTCAGAACGGTTGCGAAGCTGCCTGCATCATCCGCCGACCGAGCCAGGAACCGACCAGCAGAACCGGAGAAAAAATGGCGTTCACATTCGCGGCCTTTTGTTATATGCTTGCTCTGCTGCTCACGGCGGCGCTTATCTTCTTCGCTATCTGGCATGTGAGTACACATTCAGACCACTTTAGATAAGACCTTTGGCCCGCCACTCCAACGGCGCTGAGAAAAGTAGGTTAAAAGAGCGAGGAAGGGCTGGCAAAGACCGGGCTAACGCTAGGCCGGGTTTGTAGCGACACAGCCGGGACGTGTTTGCGGGTTTTACGTAGCTCACCGCGGATCTTGTCAACGTCTGGACAGAATGTATTCAAGCTAAACTGCCGCGCGCTCCGTGCTCCGTACACGTAACATGGAACGCAACCGTTCTAGAATGAATGACACACGCCCGACCGTTGGCTAGGAGCTAAAGTTAGCTAGCAGTTAAAACACCAACACAAACGCTGCTTTATTTGTATGTGGTATCATCGTAACCCCCCTTTTTTCATTGTTCACGTTTTATTAACTGCAGTCTGATTGTTGATAATAACTTATCAGGCTGGTCTGATGATTAGTGTTGAGCTAGTAGCTAGCCAGCTAGTTAGCAGGCTTAGCTAACGTCAACTTCCAGCCCTGGAACGACAAACTGCTCTGTGGTGCGGCTGTCATCCGCTTCCTCGAGATTCCACCTATTTCCCGACATGTCACATGTCTTCGTGTTGTAACCATAGACTGTATATAAAAAAATCTTTATATACAGTCTATGGTTGTAACGTTAATACCGCTTTATTATCAAAGTGTCAACATTAGCAGTGAAGATTGTAAACTTTTAGCTAACGGTACTTACTCCTGATTATCCAATAAGTACAGTTACAGTTAGTACAGTAGTTAGGTCTAAGCAAAACGAGATTTCTATACCAATGTCCAGTGGTGTAAGGTAACTAAGTAAATTTGCTCAAGTACTGTACTTATGTACAATTCTACTTGTACTTTGAGTATTTTATGCGACTTTATACTTTGGCTCCACTACATTTCAGAGGTAAATATTGTACTTTTTACTCCACTACATCTATCTGACAGCTGTAGTCCCGGTCAGTTAAGCCACCTGACAGTATATAAAATGAGCTCTACCTCAGTTGGGTACAATATTTAAGTGCTGCTTGCATGTTAATGCATCAGTGATAATAATCCAATAGTATAACATATACAAATTTAACACTGACAGAGCCCATTTTGGCATTTAATGAGTACTTTTATACTATAAGTACAGTTTGCTGATACTACTTATGTACTTTTACTTAGGTAAGGTTTAGAATGCAGGACTTTTACTTGTAGTGGAGTATTTTAAAATTGTGGTATTGCTGCGTTTACTTAAGTAAAAGATCTTAATACTTCTTCCACCACTGCCAATATCTCATTCAGAATAAGGAAAATGACATGGAATAAAACTGTGAACATACAATTAGATGACATGTCGTTATGTTGGTTAGCAGTAAATGTTTCAGGGGTAAACAACAGGAGTTGTTAGACAAAAAGTGCACTACAAAAAGTAAGTTGCTTTAACAGTGATCCTGAAGTCAATTAGTCAGTTCAGAAAATGAATCAAAACTATTTTTATAATTAATCTTGTCCAAGCATTGTTTGATTTCAGCTTCTCAAATGTGAGGATTTTCTGTTTTCTCTGTTTTGTCATTGTGTAAATAGTTTTGGACTGTTGGTCAGACAAGACACACAATTTGAAGACATCTTTGGCTCTGGGGATTTAAAATGGGCATTTTTTCACTATTTTCTGACATTTTGTTGAATAAATAATTGATTAATTGAAAAAAAGAGAGAAAAATGGAAATAATCATTAGTTGCAGGCTTGAAATATTGCACATACTGTACAATTAAAGAATGTTGCAGATGTAGTTATTGCTCTTAAAAAGTAAAAGTTATGGCATGAAAATAAAAATAACACCTCAAAGTGACATATTGATGTAACATACTGTAAATATTCCAAAATCTTATTGACTCAATTCAAAGCCATCCAGTACCAAACTGCATTTTGTACATGTTCATAAAATGTACCTTTACATTGAGCTGTACATTGTTACATTGTGATCATCTTGTTCCCCCAGATAATAGCATTTGATGAGCTGAAGACTGATTACAAGAATCCTATAGATCAGTGTAACACTTTAAATCCGGTAAGTGACGCCACCGCACCTGACACACCTTCCTTGCCTCTTTGACTGCATGCAGATATGCTCTGTTGAAAGGTTTTTCATTTATTTTAGGATAACTTTATCCGCCTATCTGTCTTTTTCGATCATTTCTCTGCACTGTTTTGCTAAATAACCTGCCTGTGATGAATTCAGTGATCTTGTCAGCTGTCAAACTCTAACACCTTTTGTTGTTTTGTTTTTCCTAATCTGCTTTTTTTTTACACTTTGTTAACGGCAAAAAGACAGTTGAAAAGGTCAAAAAGATTAAAAGAGTCAAAATTGCATTAAAGGTTTGTACCAATCTTTAAAATGCCCGCTCAGTTCAACTCAGTCTGCAGTCTTGTCATTTTGCACGGAGAAGTGTTTGCAAACGTCTTTTCAGTTAACTAATCTCAGAGTTTAGCTCGGGATTAGACAACATGCCACCTGTGCCTCAGGTTTTTTTTACTGTCATGTAGTAGATTATATTGAAAATTTGTCTTTTTTTTAATATTTTGTGAGCATTGTTGACTGTTGTGGACGTTAAGAATATTTATTTATTTATTTATTTATTTTGCACCTTTAAAGTGCAGCTTTAAGGGTATGAGCATTGATTGAAACAATGGATTGTACTTTCTATTGTCCTTTTTATACCTCATCTAACCATTTAAATTGACTATGTTTTAAGCTGTGTTAAGATACTTATTTAGGTATAGGAGCCACGGCGGGTGTAGCAGCAGACAATATTCTCTGGGATGAAATATCCAATGTTACTGGTTATAGATAAAGCATAGCTGTTAACTGAAAAGACTTGCAAATGCTCAAAACATGCATGATCTTTATTACAACCTACCCTTTGTTTGCAAATAGTGTTACAGTTACTGGTACAGTAAATTCCCAGTAAACTCAGACAGTTGGAAAACTTGTCTGGAGTTTGAGACAACAGTAACATGACACCAGGCCTATACACTGTCGTGACACAGCCTTTACATAACAGTATTCATAGAAATCAGTGAGATCAGGTAATTGGATTTTGTAGCAGAGCTTTTTGGATAGTGGATACTTTGAGCTGTGTTTCATGGTATAGGTTGCTTGATTGGTGGTGAGGGAAACTGATTTAATGTTCCAGCTTTAAATTAAACATTTCTAAATATACATCACATATTCAAGGCAGTTTTCCATGAGGTGGAGGCTGCAGTTTGATTCAGCAATTAGCAGAACTAAGCTAACTATATATGAGCTCAGTGTTGGCTCTAACCTACATCACCTGTGGTTCAGAACAGATGGCTGCAGAATCCCAACACTCTCCAGCTCAGCAATATTTGGGACCAGTGATTGGTTAGTGATTTCAGGAGTAGGAGGAGTTATTTTAGGTAAAAATACAGGTTCCTCCGTCTCTAATCCATGATGCACTCCACCGTACTATCTGCAGTTTTGACCATGGCCAGTCTTTTTGCGTGTGGATTGTCAGCTCAGTTGGCACATTTTTGTGCTGTGATCAGTTGTTTTGTATTTGGCAGCACAGTGCAGGATTTCAACACATTATTGGCCCGGCCCCCCCCTTTCCTGCACCTTCCCCTTCCTACATGCCCCTCACCTTTCCATCTGTGGGCTGTTGGTTGCCCCCACCCTTCCGCCCTCTGCTCTTTTTGAATGCATGGCTTCCATGTGGTGCCTCCATCTGCCCCCCTGAACCCCGCACCAGTTCGAACTCTGTCAACCTGAGGCAGGCTGCTGCATCAACACTGCTAGTGCTCACAGCATGGTCCGTTTGTCAGGAAGTGGGTCTGATCTGTAGGTTTGCCCTCACTGCAAAAGATGTTGATGTTGAGATGCGCAAATGTTCTCCAGAGCGAGTTGTTGATGGGTTTCCCCTTTTTACTTGTGGTCAGACTTGATGATGCATGACATATAACCAGGGTGGGAAATTAACCTTTTCTATCCACTTGTAGATTTCTAAATTTCACCGGCAACTCACATGATTTGTCACAATTATAAGTCAGTGGATAAATGTGATACATGATTTGGCCTCATGGCTAAAAACAGTCACACATTTTGCCTTGCTCATTGTTGTTCCACATGAAACAGGACATCTGAGGGTAATGCATAAGCCTCACAGTGGGAGTTTTTAAATCGACCAATCCTCAGTTTGGGCATTTTAGTGTTCAAAACACTTAAATTGGGCAGGTGGCAGGTCTTAACTTTTCACCCTGTTTATTGTGTTACACATTGTGTCAGATCAGTGCATGATAAAGCACTGTTCATGTATTTTACCTACAGCACGATAGCTTACTGTGACATTTTTCTGCACATGTAATAATGTGTACTAATAAAACATCAAGCTGGGCCTGATGGTGTGACACGAGGCACAGAAATTTAAGAACATATGTGTGTGTGTATATATATGTAAAACGCATTGTTAAAATAAGCATCTCACTGCAGCTCATTTGTATTTCACTCCTGTCTTTGCCTCTGTGGAGCTGACTGCAATTTTTAGATGTCTGGTTCTTTAAATAGCTCAGCTTTCTCTATGTAAAAAGGCCTCATTGCCTTTGAGGCTCTGTAACTTCATACTGAATTGTCTTCTGACCAGTTTTAACTTTATTCCATGTGACTCCACACTTGGTGTTTAAGTATTTTGTGTGGACAGTTAAAGATTTTGTTTATAAGTTACTGACATTGAATCAACATAGAGTTGGACTGACTGTTCGCTGTATGTGGATTCTGACATTTTCTTCAAATTTTGCTCTTTTCAGCTGGTGCTCCCAGAGTATCTCATCCATTTCTTCTTCTGCGTGATGTTCTTCTGTGCGGCCGAGTGGCTCACCCTCTGCCTCAACCTACCACTGCTGGCTTATCATGTCTGGAGGTGGGTGTCTCGCGTAAAGGAATCCATTATCTACTCATTATAGTGTTTAGTCTATCAATAACATTCAGTACCATTGAGTCTGTATTACCTGACATCCTGCTTGTCACAACAAACACTTGCACAAATCACAATATAATCTGACTTAAGGCACAACTTTTTCACTGTGATGCAGGTATATGAGCAGACCTGTGATGAGCTGTCCAGGACTCTACGACCCAACAACCATCATGAATGCTGACATCCTGGCGTTCTGTCAAAAAGAAGGCTGGTGCAAACTGGCTTTCTATCTCCTGTCATTCTTCTACTATCTCTACGGGTACGAAATAATCTTTCTGCCTTGTTGTGAGCGTTCATGTTTTGGTTGTATGTTCAAAAAAACGGGCCTAATTTGCACAGGACTTTAAGGTATAATCAGGGGATGTCCAGTTTGTAACAATTGGGGAGATAGTAACTTCATCCTGAGCAAATCTGCCACATTTCTAATATCTAAAGTAATAAGTCTTATGCATTTTAATTTGAAAATAGTAAATCTCCTTTTAATACTGATCCTGTGTGAACTCTAATCTCATTAAAGGAATAGTTCAACATTTTAGGAAATCCGCTTATTCACTTTCTCACCCAGAGTTAGATGAGAGGATCAATACAGTATGAAGCTACAGCCAGCCACTGGCTAGCTTAGCTTAGCATATAAACTGGAAGCAGGGGGAAACAGGTAGCCTGGCTCTGTCCAAAGCTAACAAAATCCGCCTGCTAGCACTTCTAAAGCTCACTCATTAACACATTGCTCCCGGCCAAGAAATAGTCTGGCACATAATCCCCTGTAAAATGGCAAATTGTTGTTTTTACACTACAGTTTTTGTTCTGATTAAACAAATAAGATGTAACGTGTAAATTAGTGAGCTTTACAAGTGCTGGTAGGTGGGTTTTGTTACCTTTTGGACAGAGCCTGGCTGTAACTTCATACTTGCAATAAAGATATGAGAGTGGTATCAATCCTCTCATCCAACTCTCTGCAAAAAAAGGAAGTGTATTTCCCAAAATGTTGAACTACTCCTTTAACTGAAGCTGTATTTTCGGTCACACTAAACCTCTGTAACAGATCAGGCGAAGAAGAACCCTGTAAAATCCAACGTCAGTGATGTTATTGTGAAACATTTCAAGTGTTTTAACTTGTTGTTCCGCTTTCTTATTTATTTCTAACAGGATGATTTATGTTCTGGTGAGCTCTTAAACCGGACGATGAAGGAAAAGGACCTGCATGTACAGTAGACGACCAGACACTATGATCTTAGTGCTGGAACACTGGACCTGCTGGAGACCACCGTTCAGCAACACAAGACGCCATTTCAAGCGGACGAACTCTCGACCCCCTACACAGCGCAGAGTGTCATTTCGGAAACATTTAGCCCGTTTTAAGAGAATATCTCGGTCGCAGCGTTCCTCTCATAGCACTGTAGTTTAAATTTTATGGAAAATAAGGACAAACCTGAATGGACAAGTTTGTTTTTTTTCTTGTTTTTTTTTTTCCTTTTTTTCTTTTTAATGGTGTGGTGATTTTTGATGCTTGGGATTTAAATAAAGTTTGTTTGTTTTTTTTCATCTTGGTTCCCAACTTTTGAGTGTTTACAGAGTAGGTAGACATTTTCAGGTGTGTATTTGTGAGAATCTGAGCTGTGTGCTGAACTGCATTAGCTTGTTCTGTGAATTAGATTCTGGGCTTTAACAGCTAATTTATACCTGCCATGTGATTCATTATCATCACTAAAACAAAATGGCAAAGTGCAAACTAGACTTCTGTTCTTGCCCACAGATGCATAAGGTCTTATAAGGAACATTGTGGGACTTGAAGGTACAGTTATGTACAGTGAGGGCTGAAGTGCATGGGTTATTATCACTTAGTGAAACGTGTTGCACAGGGACAATCATAGTCTGGTTGTCACAACATTAGTTTTCAAACTATCTGAGGTATTGTTTCCATACTTCAGACCTATTTATCATCACATTTAAGTATGTAATCCCTGTTGAAATCAATGGCAATATTTGTTTTCTTAAGTGTGATCCAGAGTAGACAGCGACGTGTATGTGACCTGTATTTCTGTAGAGTCGCCCTTGCCGCTATCGATTAGTTAAAAGGTAGACTCAACAGTACAATAATGTGTTCAGCATTAGGAAGCAACACTGCTTTATTCTCTGCTTTCTGCATATGAGCTTTGGTAGGAAACTGCTGATGTGCCATACTGTTGAATGTACCTTTTGAAATTCCTTAACTGTTTTTGTCATTGTGCATTTTGTTCATTTCAACATCAAATATTCCACGACGTTAGGAACCCCAGTGTTTATTTATTCAATGTTTTTAATTTTACTTTCTGTGTCTCCAGGATATCAAGCACTCCTCGCAGTGTCGGGTCATTTCCAGAATCAAATCTGGGAAGCGATGTTTTCTTTAGAGCCGAGGCCATTAGACAAAATTCGTAAATACTAGAGTATTTATTGCCATTTTCAAATGTGTAAATCTGTCAGGGAGAGGGAT
Organism: Oplegnathus fasciatus; assembly: GCA_003416845.1. NCBI lineage: Eukaryota > Metazoa > Chordata > Actinopteri > Centrarchiformes > Oplegnathidae > Oplegnathus > Oplegnathus fasciatus. The sequence goes on along the minus strand of NTHP01000369.1, from coordinate 61,934 downwards.
GATCATTCGTCACAGGTTAACTTTAAGTTTTATGTATTAGATCCCATCATGTCATGTCTAGGAAATGACAACTTGAGTTTATTTGAATCTAAATAAAACTATCCCACTCTGTTATTATGGACTGGAATGTTGTTTTAACTCAATACCTTTAAAGGAAATGAGTACACGGGCAGGTAAAATAATACATATTTTTGTTAGCCATGTTAGCGGCGTGGCTCTAAGGATGGCAATGTCAGTCCACTGCTTTGGTCAACACTGAAATATGACTTCCTGTAGCCCCACTGTGAGGTTGACATTTTTTGGTTTTTATTTAAATATCTCGATAACTATGGGCTGGATTGATGTAAAATTTGGTACAAACATTCAGTGTCCCCAGAGGATGACCTATAACTTTCCCCGACTTTTCATCTACCACCATTGTCGGAACAAGATTTCAGTTTGTGCTAAACAGATGACACTCCCATCAGCCTCAGTTGTACTTTGTGTTTGGTGCTAATTAGCAAATTCTAGCGTGCCAAGACACCAAACTAAGTTTGTGAACATGGAACATTGTACCTGCTTAGCACTGGCTTGTTAGCATTATCATTGTGAGCGTTTTAGCATACTTATTTTAGCATTTAGCTCAAAATTTATGGACATCATGATCCCACGTCTTGTGGGACACATGTAGGAAAAAGACTTGAAAAACCTTTTTCTTGGCGCTGGTCTAAATAAGATCAAAGAACGAAACAAAAAGCATCGAGGTGAAATGAACCTTTCTACTGACCTGAACATCAGTCAAGAAATTTAGGGGATTTTTGAAGTCTTGCTGCTTGAAATTCAAGTCCTTATGTTGTTTTAAGTTGAATCAAAGTCAAAATTGGACATGACAGAGAACACATTTTTATTTCATGTTACCAAGAATTCCTGATAAGTTGTTTTATGACAGCTACTCAACACACATGTCAAGAGAATACACACTTTTTGGTATCAACCACAAATAATCAAGTACCAAGCCTGCAGACCTGAACAAAGTGGCTACATGTGACAGCATGTAGAAGATGATATAAATGAGAAATGATATGGAGCAACAAAGAACTGGTTTGCAGGGTTCCAGATTTAGAGAAAAGGCAGCATTTCAGAAAATGTTCCTAAAAGAGTAGACATCTGAAAAGCCCCGGTCCAGTTTAATGTATAGAGTAAGAGTATAGATACAGCTTTTCTCAGTTATCATCCTCAACATTTACAACAAAACCCCCATTATTTCAAATGCGATATGAATGCAAACAACATATTTTAAACGTGCTAATAACACCCCAGCAGGATTTCCTCATCAAATCTTTAATTTGATTATAATGAGGATGAAAAAAAGCAATATATTAGAGTATTCTGTTAAAGTGCAATCATCAGAGAATACAATTATATCACCCACAATCAGGAAAGAATCGCTGCATCAAATGAGAGAGTCTGAAGAGATCAATATTTTCACGGCTCATGATCTGAAGAGAAGCGATCACCGGGACACTGGGCGCTCTGTGGAAACCTCTCTGCTCTCCTGGTAGGCTGTGTACCTTTCCCGAAACTCATGCAGGAAGTTGTATTGCTACGGAAAAGTAAAATTAAGTTGTTAGTTATCATGTTGGTTAAAGAATAATTACAATAGAAAAAGAAATAAAGAGCAGAGAGAAGAGAAGAGAACGAGCAGCACTTTTCAAACTGATTACAAAAAATATTAAAAAGGACCATACACCTGCTTTTGCATGTTTGAGCAAATAAATACAAATAAATAAATTTCACATTATTGCTGAACATTATCCAAAACATATCGTGAGTTTCATTTTATATTCCCACCTCACAGGAAGCCATTTCAGTTTGGAATCAACTTCTAAACAGTTGAAACTTGCTTGACATGCCTTCACATTGGATGGAATATTGTCCCTTATATTTTTACGATTTCATTAAAAGTTACACCATCAGTGCATGCTAATACTTAATGCAAGAAGCTACCACCTTCACCAATACTGGATTTGTTTAAGCGAACACCAATATCGATAACTGAGATTTTAAAGATCTGACGATATTTATTTTTTAACATAAACACATAAAGAAACATTTTTAACAAGGATAACTTAAATTTTGTTTTTAAAGAACTGTGACTGAGACATGTGGAGAAGGACATTTTACCTATTAACACTCTCTAGTGGACAAACGATGTAATGGGGACACCATTTCTAGATTACCGCAAACACATCTTTGACATGTTTGTATTAAAATTTCTTTTTATCGGCTGCGTAACAGATGTATCGACCAATAATATTATTTTATCAGTCCTAATTCACATCATCCTTTTCACAACTACCACGTTTGCCTACTTTTCGTCTTCTGAGGTCACTTCTCTTACAACATAGTGTTTGAATGCAATGGTTGTCAACTCTCAAGTCTCAACTTGTCAACTCTCGACTCTCAAGAGCATCTCCACAGGGAAATTATGGTATTTTTCAAACTGGATCTTAATTCTCATGACGCTAACTCTTCTCATCATGCTAACTTTGAACTTGCCAAAACGCGAAGTTGATTTTGATTTGATTTGTTTACACATATGCAAAAGATACAAGTTAATTACATAAAACAACAGAAAATGTGATGGAGAGGTGCAAAAAACCCTCAGAAGGGCGTGACCAGGGCACTCTCCAGTGCATACCTTAATCCATTAGAAAAGGAGAAAAATTATTAAAGGATGGATGAGACAAAAAAGATGCTATCTTTGGTTAGCCGGCTAATCAAACACCTGCCTGTTGCCTGTAGAGAAGTGGTAGCAAACAACAGAATATTTGTTTACATGATTGTCTTCTAACGAAATTCAAGAAAACTAACTACAATGGCTGGTTATCCACTGGACTGTTAGAAGGACGAGGAAGAGGAAAGACAAATAATTTTGTCTTTAAATCAGAGAGGATCTTTTAAAATAGTCCCTGAATGAAACATTGGTAAAAGGAAATGGAGGTGAAATATCTTGAGCACGTTTTGAGTCTCTGCACAGAGATCTTTATCACATACTGAAATAACAAATGGCAGCCTGGAAGGTAGGAAATAAACCTTAACACTTATGATAAATGGAAAATTGTCAGAAAGCTAAATATATGCATGTTTAATGAGGCAAACATGCAAAAGCTGTAGTAGGCTATAGTTCCTTAAATACAAGAGATTCAGAGAAGAAGAAATGCGGCCTCTCACCTTCACAGTTTGTATCGCTCCTCCTCCTCTGTGCTCCCGGAGGATTTCGATTGCTTTGTTTGCCGTCATTGTTACAGAGAGCTGAAGCAGCAGACAGGCAGCGACTGAAGGGCAGAAAACATGAGACACATCAGCCATGTGATCAGAGCAGTGACATAAAATGAGCAGAGAGGATTTAACAAACTTTTCTACACAAAATGACGTATTTAGACAACCAAATATCATAAGAAATGACACAAAGAACAAAAGGGGAACTTTCAAAGTAAAAAAGTAAAGTTCTTACTTAATCCGGAGCGTCCCAGGCCTCCGTAACAGCTGAAGGGGGAGGAAAAAGAGCGCAAAATCCCATCAAATGCTAAAAGCTGAAAGCAAATCGTTCAGCTGTGTAATGAGAGGTGTCTCGAGGGAAGCTGTGTTACAGAAAATAGATGTCTTTGTGGTGAGATGTACTCTGGTTCTCTGGGGCTGTCTGGCACTTCAAAGGTTTAAAAATACTTCAAACATTTAAAAAACACAAAGAGTATATCTGTCTGGCTGCATCCATGTCTATTTTTAAGAGTTTCTAAGTTTGCATGCCTGGGTAGAAATACCCGACCTCACATTTACATAAATCGCTCGTACATTAGACGAGTCCAACCAGTTTGTTCCTGTTGCCTGGTGAGCAGCTTTATCAGCTCACTTGGGGATTCAAGAGCCTCTCAGGGGCCTCTCAGCAGATTTTACATGTCCTGGTTTTACAGAGTGACACACGAACCAGCAGCCTTCCTTTTACTGCTCTGTTGAGGCTGCTGTCAGTAGTTTACATGGAGCCTTTTTTACTCCAATATTAATTAGAACAAGAGCTCAATCAGAACAAAGAACGCTTCATGTAAACATGTAAAATTGCTCAGTTTCTCGTTAAAACGTGAAGAGGATCTCGTTAACGGAACAAAACTTTTCACATTGCAACATGATTCTGAAGATATTTTTCAAGTTATTATGACATATTTTCTCATTATTACGAGATACCAAATTATTCTGTTTTTACAAGAAACTTTTCTTGTTCTAACAACATATCATTTAATGTCGTCGTATCACAAAACCTTCTCATAATTACACAAAATCGGTGTAAATGGGAAACATTTCTTGTGATGACATACTGCTTTATCTCCTTAAAACAAGAAAGCTTTCGATATATATACTTGTATATGAGTATATGAGTATTTCAGTGTTGGAAGCAATTTTCTGTTCCATTTTTTATCCAGAACAAAGAGGTAAATAAACTGGGGAATGCAAAATACTCTTTGTGATTAGAAGGTTCTCTTCATGTGCATTTTGTTTAACGCTGCACTTTTATTCTGAAAATCAGTATGATGCATCAGTTCACTCACTGGATCACAGTCCTCCTGTTGTTCTCGAGGCTGACCTGCAGCTCCTCGAGGATCTGGCAGCAGTGCTCCAGCGCAGGAGCGTCTCCGTCTGGGAAGGGCATGTGGTGAACCGTGAAGCCTCGCTGCTGGTAGGCGTCCAGCAGGGAGGGGACTCTGTACTTGTTAAGTTCTCCTCTGGTGCAGAACACAAACACTTCCTGCACCCCCTGGTTCTGGAGCTCCTCTGTTAACGAGAAGGAAGACGAGATTTAAAACAACAAAAAACAACAGCTGCAATCAGGTTAGAGTTTGTGTTTTTAAAAGTTTATTTCTTTTAAATTACAGGCTGGTCTAAAACTCGATCATTTACAGGAATATGTGACATGTAGAGGTTAACTGGCTCTGGTTGCTCATATTGCTGGAAAATGAGGAATTAACTTTAATTCAGCTCAAACAACCTTAGACTGCCCAAAATAAAAAGTAAATATTTTCAGACAAAAAGAAGACTCACTTTCTGCCACCTATGTATCTTCACAAATACATTAAAGTGTTAAAGTGTTACGTTGGCCTTTAGACTATGACACAAGCTTGATAATCACTAAATCAATAAAATCAATCAATAAAATACAATTTCAATTAATTTCTGTTTCATTAACTTTCGCTGAAAATCGATTTAAATATCTGGAACGAGGTTGTCATGACACTCGCTCAAAACCCACACTTAAAAGTCACATTAGAGCTGAAATGATTAGTCAATTAATCAATCAATCGATCGACAGAAAATTAATCAGCAACTACTTTAATATTGATTAGCTGTTTAGTCAATTTTCAAGCAGAAATGATAAACAATCTCTGGTTTTAGCTTCTTAAAAGGGAGGATTTTCTGACTTTCTTTGTCTTATGTGACAGCAAACTAAATATCTTTTACAGTTTTAGACAAAACAAGTGATTTGTAGATGTTTCATTGGCCATTAGGAAATTGTAATTGTGAGAAATTGTAATCTGTCTCAACATTAAATAATGAAGAGAAACAATCATCAAATTAATTGACAATGAAAATAACTCTTATTAACAGTCCGAAACCAGATTCTAGAAAATACGAACTGGAACTTGAATATTTGTTTTTCACCGAACAGCAACAGTTTAGTTCATAGCTGGATGTGGATTTATTTCTGTGAAAACATTCTGTATCTACTGCACTTTGAAAGAAACGAAGAACAGGACGTTCAACAGTCGAAACAAGAAACATTCAGCTTTAGTGCAAGTCACATGAAAATCACATAAAGAGTGGATTCATGTTGCCAATCACAGAAACGTGTGCTAATTAACTTTACAGTAATAGATTCTGTAAAATCGCTCTCACACACTACATTTCCCAAATATACTGGTATGAGGTCTTTAAAAAAAGGTCAAATAAAAACTAAGATCTACTTGTGAAAGTTAACACGTTTGGTTCCAGAGTATTTTATTCGAGCACCAGTAAGGATCAAGGTCGTCTTACCAACATCTCTTTCCAGACTCCTGCGGATATCTTTGTATTTGCAACCTGAGGTCAGATGAAGAAAAACAATGTGATCAGCTGCATAAAATCTCACAGTAAAGTAAAAACAGTAACGTTCAGAGAGATATAAAATGACAAACTACGACTTTACCTGGTAGTGCACATATCCCAAGAAACTGCGAGCACTCCACTATGGACAGGGGTAACCTTAAAGCCAAACAAAATATAATAGAATATTTACATTTCACCATTTAAAAAACAAACTGACTCTTCAGAATAAATATTTATTCATTATATGACACTTTCTGGTCCAAAGACAAAAGGAAAACTGCTGAAACTTACCAGGAGATGTGGAAAGGAGTCAGCTGCTGCTCTCCAACCTCCTCCTCTTCAGATGAGGAGTCAAACTCACTCGTCCTCATGGTTTCAGCCCAACAGACTGCTGAGACATTAAGGAAGGACACTGAAATTCAGTGCTGAGAGTCACATGTTTTAAGCTTATTTACTTCACATTAAGTGTACTCTTATTAATGTTGATAGTATTTAAAACTATACCATGAATCTTTTAGATATTTGGGGGAAAAAGTGCATCATGTTTGCTGTGATGGACTATTTTCAAGCAAGTTTAAAGTCTCTGGGAGTTTTAATACTGCCAATGGAAACTAAAAATGCACTAAAAATCCCCCCAAAACTATGGCATACTTTGGAAATTAAGGGCAGTGATGTAAAGTGCAGGGTGTAAATACAAAATACAAAACTTGTACATTATATCACAACATAATGGAACAGCCCATCAGTAAATACTACAATTGTGAAGCTTATAATGTTATAAAGCTTATAAAGTTTTTGTTGAAACTGTTTTAACAGTTTAACATTTAACTCTGAGATAAATACATTTTGTTTACTTCACAAAAAGGACTTTGACTAAATTATATTGTACACGTCTTTATTGTATTGTGTGCGGTTCCCCTGTACTGCCTACCGTCATATGATATTATACTATGTCAGTGGCAGAGGGAGTATTCAGATCCTTTGCTTAAGTAAAAGTAACAATACAACAGCGTAAAAATACTTCCAACTTCAGTAAAAGTACATAAGTATTATCAGCAAACTGTAATTAAAGTATGAAAAGTAAAAGTGCCCATTCTTTTTTACCTCTTTGAACCTCAAACACCTCAAAATATCTGAGCAGTTTAGAGGGGGACAACTCAAAGACATCTGAAACAAGACAAGGAGCCTCAACGACACACTGTTTTGTAAGAGATCACAAACTGAAAAGTTTGACAACCACTGGTTTAATCAACAATGTGCTGAAGTTTATAAGCTTATCAAATAGTTTTTAGTGCAAACTGAAAAGTAACCGATAACTCCAGCTGTCAAATAAACGTAGTAAAGTAAAAAGTACAATATTTACCACTGAATTGAAGTGGAGTAGAAGTATAAAGTAGCAGAAAATGGAAATACTCAAGTAAAGTACAAATACCTAAAAACTGTATTTAAGTACAGTACTTGAGTAAATGTACTTAGTTACTTTCCAACACTGTACTATGTGTTAAACACAGTGGTGGAAAGTAACCAGTTCCATTTACTCAAGTACTGTACTTGAGTACAATTTTGAGGTATTTATACTTTACTTGAGTATTTCCATTTTATACTACTTTGTACTTTTACTTCACTACACTTCAGAGGCAGATATTGTACTTTTTACTCCACTACATTTGATAACTTTAGTGACTTTGCAGATGCAGATTATTAATAAATTAACTAATAAATGTATTTTTAGATGTTAACATAAGACTTTACTGATCCCAGCAGATTATAAAGTCATTAAAATTAGCTCCACCTTTACCAGCTGCAACATTAAAGTGATGAACACATTAAAGCATCAAATATTATAATCCAATAATATCATATACATTATTCTGAAATGGGCCATTCTGCACGATGACTACTTTTACTTTTGTTACTTTAAGTAAAGTTTGATGCCAATACTTTTGTACTTTTACTTGAGTACATTTTTGAATGCAGGACTTTTACTTATAACAGAGTATTTCTACACTGTGGTATTGCTACTTTTACCTAAGTAGAAGATCTGAATACTGCTTCCACCTCTGCTTGTAACTCCAGCTGTCAAATAAATGTAGTGGAGTAAAAAGTACAATATTTACCACTGAGATGCAGTGGAGTGGAAGTATAAAGTAGCCGAAAATGGAAATACTCAATAAACTGTATTTAAGTACAGTACTTGAGTAAATGTACTCAGTGACTTTCCACCACTGTACTATGTTGGTTAAAACATGCTAAAAAACATATTAGGTTTGGTGCTTTAAATAAGCTAACGTGTCAGCAGCTAACTTAGGCGACACAGCAACATGCAAGCTATGAATTAAACATGCTACAGTCTGACTGGTAGCTGGCTTTTTCTCCACTACCCAAAAGATATTAAGATACGGATGAAAACAACATAGTATTTGACATTATATTAACATTAATATCAGAACTGACGACACTGCCAGGTGTCATTTGAAGCTAACGTTAGCTGTGCTGCTCATCTGTCAGACCGAAAACAGAGAACATTTGAATTAAACGTTTATCTAACGGTTATCAGAAAAGACTAAAAAGCTGTGTATTATTACAGAGATAAATATATGTGGTTAAATATTCGGTACAGTTGTGTATTTTCCTGAATCCTCACCGCTCACGCTCTCCTCCTGTCGGCTGTGTTGACAGCTCCGTCAGCTGCTGCTTCGATTTGAAAACTCCTTGAACCCAGCAGCCAATCAGATTCAAGTACAGGCCCTAAACCACGCCCCTCGGCAAAACAACACAGGCACGTGTGCGCTCGATTTACTCCACGGGATGAGCCACACGGGCGGGGTTAAGAAAATGATTGTTTTCGTTTTGTTTTCTAGCTCTTGGTGATGCAATCTGTTTATTTAACAATATTTAAGTGTTTAAATCAATAGGATCGATTATCAATTAGCTGAAGCCTGTTGTAAATTCATACAATAGGCCAATAAAATATACATATAGTGCTATGTGTATGAAAAGACTTTTTGCATATACTGCACATATATATGACGCTATATATATATATATATATTGTATTTATTATTCATACATATACTTTACATTATGAACAGACATCATGGCTGCCGGAGGTGCATTACTGGATTTATTTCCCACAATTATTTGCACTGTTTATTTACATAATCTGAGGTATTGTTATGTATATAATGTAATCTCTTATTTTGTTTTTATTTATTTTATTATAATAATATAATAGCTCTTTATCTGTTTTTTTATCTTATTAATATTTCACTCCACAACAAATCATTTATGTGTTGTAGAAAATCATCAAACCTTAAAAGAAAACGACTTTATGAGCAACATTTTAATGTGAACAAAATTTAAAAAAAACGTGTAAAATAACAGTAGAATAAAATCTATTTAGCACACGTGCACAATAACTCCATGACAGTAAATAACTCTATTATGAAGCAAGACTTCCATCAGGGCATTTTCATGGTTCATAGACTTCCCCAGTAAACACGGTAAATCACAGAGCTGCTCACTGAGCGTCATGCGGGACATCTGCTGTCCGCACAGAGCAGCGCACAGGGCAGCACCAGACTACCGCCTCCAAACACCGCAAATGACTGAAACCACGTTTTTCCACAGAGGAGGAAACACTGGAAATATAAAGTCTTTTTGGATTCGCTGCATGTTTGTCAGATGTCTGGAGAAGCAGTATTGAAGAGCTTCAACTGAGGTGAGTTTCTTGTGGCTTTCTTTTACATCTTTTGCTTCAGCAGTCAGTCTTTCCTCATGTTTTTTTTTTGTTTTTTTTGTGGATTCTTGTATATTTGGACACCACTGATATTATAATTATGTTTGGAAGTATTACAAGATGCTTTAAAATAGCCAGCATGTACGTCATAGCCTTGCAACCTACAGTAAAAATGTGATTTCTGCACATTTGAATCCCAGAAGTGATTAAAAAAAATGATGAGCAAGATCTGTTATTAGTCGATTTAAAAGTGATTTCATATGATGTATTTGCAGTTAAAAACACGAGGCTGTTGCTTATTCCATTTTTCAGTTTTTTGCTGATCCGTGCCTGTCCTTCTGTCAGCAGACTTATAAGGAGGGATCTTGGCTCCTGCAGCCATTTCCCCTGCAGGGCTGAGCTCTTTGGCTGGCTTGCCACTTCCTTAGCAGAGGGGCTGCTGGCAGGGGCAACATCTGAGCAGGTACCACAAACAAACAAGAATATAGCCATGAAAGTCATTAAATCAGCTTAAGAATGTTATTTTAACTCTTCCAGTATGTTTGTAGGCCTTTAATACATTAATTCATTTTTGTGCTTGAAACCATAACTACTCAAATTAAACTCTATGCAGATATTCAGTTTTTGTCTGTTTCTTACATTTTCTGTGTGCATTTGGTTAGGAAGAGGTTAAAGATTCACTTTGATGGGGGAAAAAAACAGGTTGACTTCCCAGCTTTGTCCCTATTGTGTGAATGCAACACTATCTGAGCTACCTTTGCAGGACAGAGTGAGTTACACAGGAGAACATGCTCTTCTCTGCACGGTGGGCTTTCTCTCTTTACAGTCTATCAGCTAGAAACATCAAACAAGTCATTCAGTGTGTGTTCGTTTGTGCACATTAATACCTGAGTGTGTGCAAACAGGCTTGTTTGTGTCTCTCTCTGTGCAGGTCATGAAGCCACAAGAGGCAGAGCTTGTCACTGAAATCTCCAAGGTACTGTGCAGCTTCCCTCGTCAGCCAGCCTGGCTTTGTTAAAGAGACAGTTCACTTTAAATTTAAAGCTCTTATTATTTGGGAAATTTGTATCAGATGGTGAATAAACCCCCTCTGATGTCCAGGAGCGCAATCCAGGATCAAAATACAGTTTAATCCACCCAGCTTTACAATGATTACAACTTCACAAGTATAAAAGTCAGTGCTGTTGTGATTAATCTAACATTTGAAGCCTGTTGTCCCGTCAGTTACAATGCATGGTCTCGGAGCTGAAGACGGGGTTCACCAGCGCTCTGCTGGAGCTCAGTCAGATCCAACATGGAGACACGTACCTGAGGGAGGAGCTGGAGGAGAACAGGAGGAGCTGCCAGAAGAAAGCTCTTCGTCTGGAGGCTCTGGTGGAGTCACTGAGGGTGAGACTCAGATGAGTTGAGAAAAGCTGAGAAAAATCAAGCGTGAAAAGTTTGATTACAGTGTGTGTCGTACCCACATCATAATTTAAAGAGAAAGGAAACATTAACAGTAACACAAACACATTCAACACTCATATTTGACTGGATTCTCTCGAGGATGTTCTCCCATAACAGATATTAAATAGTTTAAAATGATGATACTTGCTTAGCTTTACACTCCCAACATCTTGTCATCCTACAGGAAGAACTGGGAGTGATGCGGTGTCAGATCTTGCAGCTGTACAGTAACAGACAGAGACCTCTGCAGGAAGGAAAGAGCTCCACATCCAAACAGAGAGAACGGTAAAAACAACACAGACGTAAACTACAGATGAGAATTCAAAGTATTAGAACAAATAAGATCACAGTTCAGGTTCCTGGTGGCCTCTAACAAACCATCTTCCTCAAAAGTGAGACCATTTTTCTCATAAACCTCACTGCTGGATGCTGTTATTTGTCTCATCTTTATCCCGTTTATTTCACAGAGGAAGATAAACATGGTTGACTTGATTTCTCCTTTAGCTTTAGCTCCATTTGTGCTGAAAGAAGAGCCCCCTCTCACCTTGGCCCCAAGGAATAAAACACATACAAGAAATAAAGTGCAAACATGAAGGGAATTTGCTCTTAAAATTAAAAAATACTGTAAATCCCAAAACGTACACAAGAGTGAAAGCACAAATATTAAGGAAAATACAGAAATTGAATGAATTAATGCAGAAATTCTGTATTTGGAGCCCATTTATCACAACTTTAGCTTTGGTCTGAGGGGCCAGTATAACTCTTTCCACACATTTCTGCTAAATCTGACCCCATGGAACAAAGTGTAAAATGCAGAATATAAGATGAAAGTCTTCTTAATTATCCACATGTATAATATAATGTGTCCATATTAATGTCATCATTTTCAGTGGAAAACATTAAACAAATAGAAAGCTGTTTACATCTAGTCAGCATGGTCATAACTGCTGGTAAAACATTTTTTATACCGGGCAGACATGTAAAACCTGCAGAGAGACATTTTGCCATCTGTCCACTGTTGTGCTGCAGTGATCCAGCAGAATCGGCCGGTGAGCGGAGTCAGTGCGACTGTTCGTCTGCTCCAGCAGCCGGTCTGTCCAGAGGAAAGCTGCTCCTTCACTGTTTCCTGCAGGGCCTCAAGGCAGGACTGAGTGAAGGCACAGGTGAGCAAGTCTTTACAGCTGATTTCTATAAAACAACAGTGGTTCAACCAACAATAAGCGGAAGGTGGAAAATGTTACGTCTGCTGCTAGAAACACCTGCTTCCTCATCAGGAAGATGTTTTTAACTGGACTAAATGTTCTCACTTGGATTTGTCAAACAGAAAAATATTTAAAACGGTAAAATGTTTTAAAAAGCGTCCAGAAAACGTTTCCTTTTTGGGATTTGTTTGTTGTTACTTCCGCAAAAGCACTTGAGTAGCAGTGGTGGAAAGTACATTTACTTTGGAACAATTTTGAGGTACTTGTACTTCACTTTGAGTATTTTATCCTACTTTACACTTCTACTCTACTACATCTCAGAGGGAAATATGGTACTTTTTACTCCACTACATTTATTTGATAGCTTTAGTCACTTTACAGATTTAGATTACTAATACAAAATATAAATCAACTAATAAATTATAATATATTATTATAGATTAAGCTACTCAGCAGTATATAAAGTCATTCAAATTAGCTCCATCTTTACCAGCTGCAACATTAAAGTGATGAACACATTATCATCCAGTAATATAATATATATTATTCTGAAATGGGTCATTCTGCACGATGACTACTTTTACTTTTGGTATTTCAAGTATATTTTGATGCTAATACTTGTGTACTTTTAATTGAGTAAAATATTTAGCATTTTTACATTGTGGTATTGCTACGTTTACTTAAATAAAAGCTCTGAGTACTTTTTCCACCTCTGTTGAGCAGTAGATTTATTTAGATGACTAGATTGGGGATTAAACACAAACTAAGTACAAGTACTGTCTGTGTAGCTTAATTAATATTTTCTTTTTTGTGCAGATGCACGACATCAGGTGGCGATGCAGCTTCTGCACTCTGAGTGGGAGTACGTGTCAACCTTAAACCAGCTATATGATAAATACAAGACACCACCAGCTCACCAGATGACTGTGGAGCCATAGTAAGTGTTTATATTAGTAAGTTTATGGAACTTAACAAACTGTAGCTACAAAGGAAAAAACATCAGAAAAACAACAGCTCAGGTCTTTTTTCTGTCTAAAAAAGAAGCAACTTAAAAGCAACAAATTCTGCACACAGAAACTTATATATTATACAATACAGATGCAAAAACTGAAATGAAATCATCTCCTCTGTTTGATATGTTAGCATGATCAAACACAAAAGGTGCAAAAAAGTAGGAGAATTTTCTGCTTTGCTTCAATCTTCAGTTTGCAATTAAAATCGTGGTAAATTCAAATCCCTTGTTTTTGTTGTTGTGATCCAGTCAGACGTATCTGAAGTTTGTGGAGCAGCTGTTGCAGCGACATCTGCTCTTCAGAAACACCCTGCAGGAGCGATTATCTGCTGAACACTGGAAATCTCTGGTTGGAGACATCCTGGTGCAGCTCATCGGCCAAAATGACGTGAGTTGATGCTCTTCTTTCTGGAGTTTTTATGATTTCACTCCTCTCTGAGCACTGAGGGAGCTCACGTTTGCTCTGGTTTGGGATTTCCAGACAGCTTTTTCGGATATGTACCTCGGATACACGACTACCCTGGCGTCATTCCTCTCACTGGAGTTCAACAGACTAAATCATCCTGAAAAAAGTCACAAAATGCAGGTATTTTAAGTGACGCAGCATTAACGTTTTTCAGACGTAATGTACTTGAGAAACCAGACACGCTGACGGCTATTTTCTGTCTGCATTTAACAGAGTGGCCAGATGGAGAGGGAGGAAATGAAACTGCTCTCCCTGTTGTTGGCACCTGTCTCCCGCATACACAGCTACCTGAGCCACATTCAGGTGAGTCAGCAGCCACAGTGAGGCCAGTAAGTAGAGCTGCAGTTACACAAGATGTGGCACTGCGGGTCCATGTTTAAACCAAAAGTTGAGGGTGGCTGGAGTCGAAACTGCAGCCCAGAATGACAAGTCCAACATCTGGAAAACAGATAAATCCCATGAGGATGTTTCTTAAGGATAGTAGAAGGCAAGAGATCAATAGATGACAAAAATATACAAAACTTTTAGAAACATTAAAGGTGTAATGAAAATTTTAGTGGGTTTAGAAACACTTTTAGAGTTACTACAGGTCAAAAAACATTGAGTTAACAGGCTATTCATTGATTAAATTTAAAAATCTAAACTGTTTCCTTCTCCAGAACTTGTTGCAGTGGACGGGTAAAGAGCATCCCGACTGCAGCCTCCTGCTGGGAACTGAGCGAGCGCTGAGGAGCGTTTTGTCTCGCTGTCATGTGATCCTGGAGGAAGACGTGCGATGGGAGGAAGGAGAAGGAGAGGGACAAAGGTCAGGCCATCATGAGGATTAGCTGGCTCACATCTTTAAGTATAAACACTCATGCTGATGCTTCTTGTATCAGTTTAAATATTAATGTCGATGTTTCTACCCTTGGAAATCAAATTAAATTCAGTGAGGGACTCCCAACTGTTGCAGATTTATATTGAATGAGTGTTTGTGTCTTTGGTTCACGAACAAACTCAGAGATTAAACTTTATATTTACTCTTTGCATGAACAGCAGCTGCTCTGATGCAGTGGCTGGTGGATCCTCTGCAAACTGTTGCAGGAGGAGCCAACAGACCAGAGAGTCTCAGCAGGAGTCCAACGCTGCAGCTCAGAGGTGAGTGTCGCCCTCTGCTGGCTTCAGACAGTACAGCAAGCAAAGAGGACCTACAGACAAAAATGCTGTTGTCAAACTCACAAGTGACTTTCTTCAGTGGCATTCAACTGCAGACATTTTGCATATTTTAGCTTATAAATTTAAAATACTTACCTTCCAGGCAGCTGGTATCCCTTCATTTCAGTACAACTTGCAGATAGATACTTGGGTATCATGCAGTTTCATTTTTGTCAAGGTTTTATTATTGTTGCATCAGGATTAAAGCTCCAACGCACAGTATCTGAAATGTTAAAAGTTAAAGTAGAAGTAAAGTACCTCAAAACTGAACTCAAGAACAGTACCTGAGTAAATGTACTACAGATGTTCCCCTCACTCTGATCTGGTATAATAACCTGCACTCTCCCTCCCACAGAGATGACCCGCAGGCTGTCAACCTCACTAACGGAGTCGACGGCTGTCACTCGATGCGTCTGGAGTGCTGGTCCTGCAGCCCGGTGAGGAGGAAGGGCTGTGGAAGAGACCGGACCGCCCCAAACCACCCGGCCCATGACTGTGGACACGCCTACTGCTCCCTCCTCACCCCCGACACCACCGGATGGGGAGAGAACAGTGACTCGGGCCAGGGCACCTTCAGCCAGCCCACCGGGAAAAGCACCAACGAGCTGGAGGCCCCTCACGCTAACCACAGCCTTGAGGACTGCGAGACAGACCCAGATGACACCTCAGCCTTCGACTACTCCTCTGTCACCTCCTGCAGCCCTGATGGCACCCTGCGCAGGGAGATGATGGACAGCAACAGCGGGGAGGATGAGGAGGAGGACAGCCAGGTGCCGGTGCTGTTAAAGCCCTCATACAGCCAGCAGCAGCAGCAGTCGTCGAGGGAGGCGCCCCGAGAGAGGACTGTGTGTCTGAGGTGGCAGATTCCCAGACTGACCCCTCACCCTCCTCTGAGAAACACTGCAGGGCCGCGTGGGGACGGGCCGACGCCGTGCCTCGTCAGCTCCTACGGGAAGAGGCTGGTCAGCGTCAGGAAGGGGTCACCGCCTCTACATCCAAAAAGTGCCTTCAGGCCCATCTGGGACGATCCATCCAAACAGGTATTTAGTTTTCTGTTACATAACATATGCCATCAGATCATTTAAAGGTGCTATACATGCATAAAAATTGTGCATATAGTGGCTTTAATAAAAGTTTTTTTTATGTGTCATTGTTAAAATACGAATAGTGTTAAACAATCGTGGGATACATGTGCCAGATTTTTATAGTTCATAAGAAAAGAGGGAAAATGTTAAAAAATGTCCCATCTCGCAAATGTATTATTGTAAAGCCACCGTGTGCAGAATTTGAAAATGTCACTTTGGCGCCCCCGAGTGGTCAACTGGTGCAGAAACACTTGGCAGATCCCTGCGGCACCCTGCTCCAATCCTACCGATCCAAGGCTGCTACTATCCACCAAGTATAATCTCATCACGCAGCTAAACAGAGCTTAAAACAGAGGAAATGGTTAGCAATATGACATGATTAATATAGTAAGTTCTGCTAACTAGTATCAAGCTAGTTACCATCATAAATTACAAATGCAGCGGCACGTTCGTGAGAGTGGCAGCCGCTGTGTTTACATTGAAAACAATGGAGGTGGCATCAGCTCGCTGTCTGAAAGCACCAAATATTTACTAGTGATGGGAATTCCAGCTCTTTTTAGTGAGCCATATCATTTGGCTCAGCTCAGCGATAAGAGCCGGCTCTTTTGGCTCCCAACCGGTTCTTCATTTAGTACCACTTCTGGCTTTTATAATTCAGCCAAATTTAGCAATGTTTTGACCTATGATTGGTATTCATGCACATATATCACTTCCATTATTTAATGTAATTATTCTAAATCTTATAATTTCCTATACTTTCCAGAATACCACAATTTTACATTATGTTTGGAATAAAAACCTCAAATAATGTAGAAACATCAAACACTATTACACGTGTATTGAACGTTTAATTTATATTGAACTATCCAAAACACAAACCATTCCAAGCAAATCGCCCTCAAAACGGAACAGGGTGTGCCATATAACAAATTAAAAAATAAATTACAATGTGGAAAACAGCAGCATCCAGTGTTTTGGTTGTATCATTTCTTTTTCCATTATTTAAATGTGCGCTTCGAGGGGGGGGCGCAACATACAGTCCCACCATGCTTGGCTCTTAATGTTACTACCAACGTGAGATGTTTCTGGATCGTATTTAACAAATATGTTATAGAATCATCCTAATATTATGTCTTGTATTCATTTACAAAAAAAAGGAAAAAAAAAGAAATCGGCTCTCAGATGGGAGCCGGCTCATACCAGAGCAGACTCGTTCACGACCGACACGTCACTAATATTTACTGGGGCTGTTTCATTAAAAAAAAAAGCCATCAGAACAATTTGAAAGATGCTATAATCACATTTTAAAAATCTACAAGAGGTGGCTTTAATAAAAGAAAATATAATTTCTTTTAAATGTAGACCAACATTAAAATGCACATACTGTGGGTATGGACAGGCAACGTGCACCAGACTTTCATATTTCTTGAGAAAATAATGAAAATGTTCAAAAATGTCTTCTAATCTCTTGTTATTATCACTCTACTGTAATTTTCCACCAAATTCGACTGAAATCTGTTCACAAGTTTTTGAGAATTTCTGACAAAATATAGAAGATACTGAAAGATAGGAGGTAAGAAACTATATTACAGGGGCACTCCAGCAATGAAGTATTGCACCGCCACAAAACTGGGGGGGATCAGATTAGTTTAGATGATGATTAGTGAAATGATCTTTGTGTGAAAAGAATTTAATAGAACATTGTTAATCTACTCCTGTATCTCCAAATACCATTTCACTTCAATCAACTGATCTCCTGTTGTCCTGACAGCTCTGTGCAGTCCTCTGTCCTCCTGTCAATAATACTCTCAAACCTGCTCTCTGTACATCACTTCATGTACCAGGCTGATGCCGCTCCAGAGAAAGACAACAGACAAGGCTTCGTACCGATTCAAGCCCCAGCGAGGCAAAGCTTTCAGAATTTCAACCCAAGCAGAGAAAATCTGAGGTGAGAGCCTTCATCAGGTAGAGTTAAGACCCTTTAACTTCACTGTAATCACAGGTAGGATGGTGATACAGAGAGCTGCTCGCACTAAACACGAAAACAACCACATTCAAACGACCTACTTGCAAAACTTGATTAATAAGATGAATAAACTTTTACCTCTTTTGCATCTCTTCAGGCCCGGCCTGTCTCAGCAGCGAGGTAACCATGCAGCAGCCATGAGCGGTGGAGGACTGTGGGAAGACAGTGAGGACAGCGAGGGACCCTGCAGCACCGTTTGACCACCGTTTGAGGACTTTCACTAAAAACTGTTGCGCACAAAACTTTGAAGTTACAAACGTGAGCCCAGGTTGCGATTTCTTTGATGGATACATTTTCCCAAAAGGCCACGACAGCAACGTGAATGCATGAATGAAGAATCAGTGACCCTGAAAATGGATTTTTCTGGATCTTCTGTGACATCTTTGTTTGCCTGTTTGGTTCTTCAGGATTACATTTTGACATGTGGGATAAAAATCTGAGTGTTTTGTGCCTAAAAAAAACAAAAAATCAGCAACATATATCTGAGAAAAAAATCTTTCATTTTCTATGCATAAACACTGAAACATTTCCGACCAGATTTACATCTTAAAAATCCCAGTTACATGGAGCCAGACCACATTTTTTTAACTGGAGGTGAGATGGTGATATATAATGAGAGGATATCAATGTGTAGCTAAAGAAAGGTTCAAATTTTTTTTAATTATTTTAACTTTTTTTTTTTTAAACTTTATAGGTTTAAGGATTAACTAGACTAATATTTAAAGGTAAAAGAAAAATTTTCTTTCTGGGGAGAGATAGCTAATAGATGAGAACGTATGGTGAATATGAAGCTACAGCCACTTAGCTTAGCACAAAGGCTTGAAACAGCTAGCCTGGCTCTGTTAAATATCAACAAAATCCACCAACATGCACCTCTAAAGATCACCAATTAACATGTCATATCTAGTTTGTTTAATTTGTCAAAAAAAACAAGGTGTAAAAACGACAATTTAGACTATTTCTTGGCCAGGCGCAGTGATTTCTAGGAGTCTCCAGTGGTTGCCTGGCAACAACTCAGAGCCAGGAAGTAGTCTGGTACACACCGCCAGTTAAACGGCAAATTGAGGTTTTTACACTTCGGTTTTTGTACAGATTAAACAAAGAATATATAACAAGTTAATTAGTATGGAAGCCCATTTCCGCCAATGTGATGATTATAATGAGAAACTTTCTCAAAATAATGAAACTTTCTCAATATTTTGACTAGTTGTAGCTGCATATGAAGTTAACAGACAAACATGAAAGTGGTATCGACC
This sequence comes from Oplegnathus fasciatus, assembly GCA_003416845.1. Taxonomy (NCBI): domain Eukaryota; kingdom Metazoa; phylum Chordata; class Actinopteri; order Centrarchiformes; family Oplegnathidae; genus Oplegnathus; species Oplegnathus fasciatus. The sequence goes on along the minus strand of NTHP01000369.1, from coordinate 42,394 downwards.
TTCTCATCCAACTCTCCACCAGAAAGCGAATAAACTAAATATTTTCAAAGTGTCAAACTACTTCTTCATCTTTTCAACTTACTTCCAACACCCTCATGTGAGAAAGCTGAATTGACAGTAAAAGAAAAAAAACGAGAAGAGAAATGAGTAGTTCAGTACAAAATAAGACTGGGTGATTTATTAATCTCATCAAGACCATTAATACAAAGCAGTTAAAAGGCCACATACCATCAAATAAACCGACTGCTGGATCAAGCTGTTACAGTGCCACCGGAGGAAAACCAATCTGTTATTCTGTCGGGGCTGGGGTTTAAAAAACAAACAAACAAAACATAGAAAACAAAAAGAAAAATTTGGCAAAATTAACCCCACCAATACTGACTTGGGAAACTTGGGAAATGGACAGAACATGAGCAAAGACAGTGAAGTGATTTAACTTCAGCTGTCAATAAAAATCCTCCAAAAATCCCCTTTTATCTCTAGTTTGATCAGAAGTTTAAATCATCCATCATCATCTGCACAAAACGCAGCGAGAGGAGGAGGAGAAGGAGGAGGAGGAGGAGGAGGAGGAGCAGGGCTCTGTGTGTTTTCAGGGCGAAGTGAGGAGGGAAAAAAAGGGGCACGAGTGATTTTTTAAAATTTTGCTGAAATCCAGCTCGTGGTGGTCAGACATCCCCGGGTGTTTGCGTCTTCGTGGGGGGGGTAAAAGTGAGGTGGTAGACTCGTGTTTTTCTGCCCAGATCCATGTAGAAAGTGAGTTGAACAGTTGCATAGGACCATTGCATTTACAAACATGACCTATAACAACTGCGGCCCTTCAACAGTACAGCCTAAAGTGCACAAAGTGTGTTTCTCAGAAAAAAATGTCCAATTCTTCACTATGCTCAAATACTTGCAACTGAATATAGGTCTGTGTATATTCAGCTGCAACTTTAATACGATTCCAACCTCTGTTTAATGAGTGTTAGCATTAAAAAATCTTTGAAAAGGAGAGAAAGGCAATTAGTAGGATGTACAAAGTGAAGCACACGTCTAAGTAAGTGCTTGGCATATTGAACTGTATATTTTTTTTCATTGCTTTAAAACAGCTAAGGGGCAGGGAAGAAAAAAATGGCTTTCCTCAGTTAATACTCCCAGTGTTTCAACTGGAGATTGTCTGTAAGTAAGTTAGTGACAGTGACCTGTTTTTTTCTTGTTTTGTTTTTGTTTTTTAGTTTTTTTTATCCGACTGTAGCAGCATTGGATTATTAGGCAATATTCAACTGAACAGATGCGGATGAGGGTACAATACAACAGGGAAAAAAAACTTGTCACTTTATACAAATTATTTAGTTAGTGTATACATGTTATATATACACAGTATCCACAAACATGTACAATTTCATAGTGTATAGCTTTGTTCTAAACATTACATAGGCAACTTTATTTTTTAGCATTTTAGACACCATTTGCTTATTTCTGTAAAGTAGAAAACAAAATAAAAGGCACATCTGAGCATGATGCATGGATTATTTCAGTCTTTCCAAAGTGAAACAAAATGTGTTCAAGCAGAAAAAAAAGAAAAAGAGAGATAAAGAAGAAGTTGGGTTAAAAAGTTCCTCTTTTTCATGTTTTTTTTTTNTCTCTAGGTATTTCAAGCAGCCACTGGGGGGAGCTGACCCAGCTCTGGTGGGAGGTTGCGTGCTTCTAGTGCTGAGTTTTAATACCAATGAAGAAGAGTTGGTCATGAGGGCTTTTGGAGAAGAGCACAGTGTCAAGACAGCAGCGCACGTCTGTAAGGGGATCGGTTAAGACATCAGCTTTCGAAGAGTTGGAGAGAGAAAAACTTGCGTCTCTCTTGTCTCTCCTCGTCTTCGTCCTGGATCGGTGCTGTTTGATATCGTGGCAGACTTCCCTCTGTCGCACACCGCAGAGGGATACTTTTCAAAAAAAAAAAGTCGAAACCTGCTGACTTTGCCCAAACTCGATGTGCAAATGGAGTGTTCTCGGCTCTCGTTGTCCAATCCGGGCCGAGAGGACTGGAGCCTGGGGTCAGAGGTCACCGCTGTTGGATTTTTAAAGGCAACGTTTTGTGGCTGCGGAGAGGCCTGTCTTCAGACAAAAAACAGTCAGACAGTTTGACTCACGTCTTTACAGTCACAGTGTACAGTTGAGATACAAGGTGGGGGATTCAGTGTCGCCTCCTTTATGCGTTTCTTTTAACGTCACATTCGTTTTTAAAAAAAGAAAATCCCTTATCCCCCTGCATAAAATAAGACTTTGGCAACTGTTTGTTTATCAGTTTGTAGGAAAAAAAAACAACAAGTCAATGGAAATGTCTGCTGCTCACACCCACTGTGAAAGAGCTACGTCTAAGTGGATCGTTGAGGAGGAGAGAGGTCGTAAAAATCTGTGAGCTGCAGCAGGACTCCAGATGATGTCAATGCCCAAAGAAACAAAGCATGACAGTTGAGGCTACAAAGTCCAAGGCCCCCCACATTCACCCCACCCTGATAGAGGAGTGGGACGTGGGGCAAGTGTAAGTTAAGTGAGGGGTGAGAACTTTTATCAGGAGCAGGCGGTCCCGCTCCGTACACAACAAACAGACACAAACACTCAACTCCTTGTTGTTTATTAGCTGGCACACCGGTGTGGGTTTCTCATTGGCACAGAGGGTTTATGATGAAGGCGGAGCTACTGATCCCCTGAGAGGCACAGCGGGAGGGGTGGGGGGGTGATTGGTCGATGCAGAGGGCAGGTGGGTGGAGTTAAGAGTGTGTGGAGCAGTGTAATTCTTTCTGATCAGTAGCTTTGAGTCCACTGTGTCTTAGTTTGCAGGAGACAGTTTGAAGTTTGCATTTCGAGATCACCTCTAGGTGCTTTAAAAAAAAAAATAACGCAGACTCACTGGCTGCTGTCGGTGTTCTCCACCAATGAGAGGCCTTGTAGCGGCGGCTGCAGCAGCTCCCTTTTGTATGTCTTTGGTGGGAGTTTGGGGAGTTGCGGGCTGGAATTGTGGCGTGGGGGGACAGGTGGAGCGGTGATGGGGACAGGAAGAGGGCAGAGGCTGTTCTGGCTGGCGCTGAGCGGGCAGCTCCGCCTGGGGACGCGAGGTGACGGCGTGCTGGGCGGGGTGTTGGGGGAGCTGGGGGAGCTGCTGAAGTCCCAGTGGTATCGGCCCACAGGGGAAGGCTGCAGGTTGAGGGGGTAATTGATGAAGATCTCCGGGGGCCGCTGGGGCACCGGGGGAGGCGTGTCGGGCAGAGGGTCGCGGGGTGGCGGAGGAGGAGGGCTGGGCAGGGGGCCGTCGCTGGGGGGGCCGTTGTAGATCAGCGGCCGAGGCTGGATTCTGGGCAGAGGAGGTGGCAGCCGGGGAGGTATGGCTGGGGGGCTGTCGGACCTGGAGCTCAGCTGAGACACAGAAACAGAGATCAGAGCTGTGTCAGATACATTTATTACTAAACACGTGTCCCAGAATATAGTGTACAGCAGTGGTTCCCATCCTGAGGGTCCCCAAAAGGGGTTGTAAAATAAATCTGAGGTTTCACAAGATGATGAACAGAAAAGGAAAGCAGAAGAAACATGTTTATGCCACAGAAGTAGACGTTGTTTCGCTTCCGCTGGTGTACCGGACTGATGTCTGACACGTCAGATTTGAGTTTAAAATTAAGTCCTTCATAGTAAAACAATTGTGTAATCTGTGAGAACAGGAGGATTGTTTAACAGGTTTCATTCCAACTGAGTTTATTTACAGTGTAGGAGTCTTTTAACTAATAAACATTTTAACCTTTAATCATTGTGTCCCCTTTGGGCCAATTAGATTTATATATTTAAATGCCAAAACACGCCCGTAAAATAAATCTGTACTCCAAGTTGTCACCGCAAAAATCATGTTTGACAGGCCAATTTACGGCACCATATACTGCACAGTATTTTATTTGCTTACCACAAATATGTTCAACCCTATCAAAGCGAGTTAAGGTGTTGTAATTCTGAGTATAATTGGAGGGAAATGATGCTCTGCTCTTACTTTGGCTTCAGACATCGCGTCTTTCCTTCGTGGCGGCAGAGGAGGCGGCTTCAGCAGCTCCTCCCCGAGCTGGTGGAGGCTGCCGCAAGACACAGACTGGAACTCTGAGAAGAAGAAAAAGACGCTTGTGGAGTTAAAAAAAACAGTACGGACAAAATACTGAGAACATGCCCTGCTCATTATCACAGCACACGGATCACAAGGTACCATAAGACTGATTCCTCTGACTGTTAGCTGTACTGCAGTCGCATAGAAAGCAATCAGGTAAAAAGTACTAAATGGAAAACTGAAAAGCCCACACTCACTTGAAGGCGGCAGAAGAACTGGAGCGAATATGGAGTTGCTACCTGTAAAATTAAAAGAGAGAGAAGATGAAGATGTCATTTCACAGGAAAGGTGCATTAGTGTTCTACACAAATAATTAAATCTCAGTGTTTAGTTAGATATTTACTGACTCCCATACAGATGTTAAGAAACTAAGACTTTCTCTGTCTTGAATACACAGATAAAACATAGAACAATAGTGGGACTTTTGTAGGATTCGAGCATCAGCCGAACTCACCGCCATAGGAGCTGCTGAGGTCGTGCTCCATGAAGACTGAGCTGAGGTCGGAGGAGGCCGACTGTGGCGGGGTCGGTGTGTTCGGAGAGGTGGGCACCGAGGCCGACGCCGGCGTCTCCGGCTCTGTCTCCGCGATACTCCGGAAGGTGATCTTATGCGGGGGCTCCCTCTCCAGGGGGACGGGGTGGCCCTTCAGGGTGCCAGAGGTAGACGTTCGCACAGGCCGGATCCCCGGGGATTTCAGAGTGTACATGGTCTTCCTGGGCTGCAGGAGGAGAAACCGGAATTCAACAGTGAGAATTTTATCACCAATACAACCCATTCTTTCTTTCTTTGAGAAAGAACTTAGTGCTCACTGAAACATATGACTTTCAAATGTTTTACCTCAAAATATAATATCATAATATTTCATTGGGGCAAATTGTTAACACTCCAGCAGGCAAGATTTCAGAAAAACCCACCAGTTTGTCCCACCTAATTCGGTATGTTCATTAGTATCCTGTATCCTGTAGAGTCAAATTCTATTTTTGGGTTCATCCACGTCTCTGCCCACAAGGAGCAAGTTGAAACTTGGTATAAAATATAGTCCGTTTCTTAAATTGACGCTTTCATCTATTTAATACCAAAGAAACAGTCCCTATGAAAACTGTTCTCAGTGAGATCTGTGGATTATTTGGGCTTTGTTCAGACTTCCCGCCCAAATCCATTTTTTGGCATATCCAGATTGTATCCAGATTGATTTTAGAAAGTCTGGACAGCAAAAAAACACATGAAATGCGATTTTGCAAATCGGATCCAGTCCTCCTTTGGAGGTGGTTTGAAATGCGATTCCAATCAGATTTCTATAGATGTGTCTCTGACTGGTCAAATCGGATTTCAAAGTGTCTTCTGAGTCACTCGCAATGCGACACACAACAACGACGTCAAATCCAGAGTGATGGAAGTTCATCAGAGCAGAGTGTACACCAGCCTCCTCCGTCGCAGAGTTTGTCTGGTGCGATGGAGGAGTTGACAGCGCAACTGTTTGGAGGGTGAGATGATAGATCTCCATTTTTTTCATGCTTCAGTGTTGGAAAGCCACGTCACCAGCGTACGTAGTTACTGACACCTACGTAGTTACCACAGCAACGCATGCAGACAGGTTGGTGATGTCTGGACACACAAATCCGATCTGATCACTTGCAAATAACAGTGCAGACAGTCTGTCTTAAATATCTGATTTGAGAAACAAATCCGATTTTCCTGCAGTCTGAACAAAGCCTTAGAGTAACGAGACACTGTCTCTGGAAAAAGATGTTGCTGTTTAATCTTTTAAACTCAAGTTTCAATGTTTTGAGCACCTCATAACAAAATTTCACCTCCATGCGGCACAAATCTCTTGGAAGGTTGAGAAAAAAAAATAATAATAATAATTTGCATGGATAGATAACTTTAGAAGTAAGTGAGAAATATATTTTTTGGGGGTAAACAGACTCTTTAAACATGAGTTAATTTTACTGCTCGCACTAACTGCAGTTTAACTGAAGGTACAGTTATCCCTTGGAGCCTTTTGGAGCGGTCGCTAATTAAAGCTGCCTAGTGCAGCTTTGAGGCCCATTCCCCATTTCAGCTGCTTAACAATACAGAAAATATGGCTATCAAATGGCCAAATTCACCTACGGTTTTGAATCATGATCAAAGACAATGTTTTCTTCTCCAATTTGCAGTAAATGTGTATTCAGGACTAAAAAAAGGACACAGAACTGAAATTATAATCGCACCAAACATCACTGCAATAAGACCTTCACTACTATTGAAACTCGGCAGATTAACACTTACAAATCGAGGAGCCTGCCTGCAGTTCCGTGGCTCAATATCCAGAGACATTTTGAACAGGTAGTCAGAAAACTCCTTCTCACTCCTGTTTCCCATCGGGTTCAGGTTCTCGAAGAACCTCTGTGCAACAACAACAAAAAAAAAAAGACACGTTTTGAGTTCAGGATCTATGAAATCTATGAAAAAAGAGAGCAAATGATAAGAATGGAGCGCTCACCCTGATCTCGTGCTCCACCTTCAGACAGTAGGGCTGGTTCTGATACTGCTGGATCTCCCCCGTGATTTCAGCCACTTTCCTCCTCTTGCTGAAGTTGATCAGCTCCTTGCCGTGACGTTTGAGGAAGTCTGGGTTGCCTTCCTCTGTCTTCAGGATGTTGGTTAAATAGATACCTGAGGATGAGGAGGAGTTTGATTGTGGTCAAGAGAAGAACACTGTTTGAAATGTAGCTCTAGGAAACTCTTGCTGGTTTTGTAATAAATAATGATGAGGATTAAAAATGGATAGGATCCCAAGAATACAGTTATATATACTACATATTCTTTGTCTCGGGTCATTTCATACTTCACTTGTAGTGGATCCATTGTAACACTGTAGAAGACTTACCAAAGAAAGGCACACAGGGTGGGTTTATTGACTTGAGTTTAGCCAAGTATTTCTTAAAATGGTCCTGGCTCAGCTCCACGGCTTCTTCCAGGATTTTCTTCTTCCTCTCTGGTATTGCCTGTGGGTGCAGGAGGGAGTAAAAGTCCCGTAAATTATGTTCTGATCACCAGTTCAGCATTAAATTAAAATGTCAAAACAATAAACATCAGATGTTTCTCAATTGCTAATTGTTGTGGCAGGTTTTTTTTAAAAATATGTAATAACAAACATGCAGCTGGATATAAACAATTCTTTATAATAGAGTAATTTACATATGTTGTTTTTGTTAGTCTTAAAAATAAATGTATAAATTAAATGATTGCATTTAACTTTAGTTATAATACCTTAGACTCTGCACCCCCAAATACATCAAAATGACCAGTTTGAATGGTTAATAAAATTAATTCATGTGTCATGCAGCCCCCTCTGGAGCTTTATACAACGTTTTTCATATGCAGTAGTACTCCCCAACACCTGTGAACAGACTTTGATGTGTAAAATCAGTGGAGTTTCTCTTTAGCATGAGATTAAGTACAGAGTAAGCTCAGACTGATGAGAACTGAACCAAGTCTAACAATGTAAAGCTGAGTCTGATAGGCTGAGTCTGTGTTATCCTAAGATAACCACTGTATATAGAGGATAAACCCTCTTTATTTAGGCTCAAACATGGACTTTCCTCTGGCGCTATCATCAGTTCAAACATATTTTTTTTTGCTAGTAGTAAGGATCCAACAATAGCAAAGTTGTCTCTCCATTTTTCATCCGTTTAATTATAATTTTGTTTTGATCATTACAGCTTCACGGAACACAAGCACGCACAGCTGTTAACATTTAGTCTCTTTGATTCACTGGCAGATTTTCCTTGTCCATCTTAAGGGTTTTAAGGTTTAATAAAGTGAAAACACATACTAACTAGAATTACCGAGCCGCGGTCGTATGCCTCCGCCAACCAGTCAAGTTTTTTGTTGGAAAAATTGACGTTATCACTTTATTGACATGTATGAGTCCAGTGAATAATTTCCAGTGAGGAACATGCTGTCTTCACTTAGAGACTATTTTACAGAGGAGTACAGAGGACTGACAGAGAGCTTCGTCACATGGTGCAACGACAATCACCTGAAGCTCAATATCAGTAAAACCAATGAGCTTGTGGTGGACCACCAGAGGAACAGGAGGTCCCCTGTCCTGGTTGTCATCCAGGGAGAGGAAGTGAAGAGGGTGGACTCATACAAGTACCTTGGGGTCCAAATCAATAAATAATAGCCAAAAAACTGTTTTTTCCAGGACATTATGATGTCACAGTGAAGTTGACATTTGACCTTTATGGTAAAAAATGTCATCACTTCATCATTTCATTCTATCAGACATTTGTGTGAAATGTTGTCATAATTAGCGTATGAAGTCTTGAGTTGTGGCCAGAAACATGTTTTGTGAGGTCATAGTGCCCTTTGACCATCTAATCAGTTCATCCTTGAGTCCAAGTGGACGTTTGTGCCCAATTTGAAGAAATTCCCTCAAATTCCCTTCACGAGAATGGGACGGACAGACAGACACCCCAAAAACGTAATGCCTCCGGCCACAGCTATTGCCGGTGTGGAGGGATAAAAATGGTAAGTTCTGGTGAAGATATGCAACCAGCCATAGTTTTCCCTCTGATTGCTTTAATAGTTTTACTCACCTCAAAGGTGTGGTCGAGCCTGTAGACTGGGACAGAGTTGATGGCACTGACCACCTCCAGCACGCCGTTAAAGTTGTTGAGCTCTTGGAAAACCTGCAGAATCTCTATGACCCGTGATAACACGGCCACCCTCTCCTCCAGGTTCATCGTCTCTACAATACACCTGAGAACAAACAACACACACGCAGTTACATATATTTGTTGTTGTTTTTTTTCACAGGACTCTGAAACCAATTGTGGATATTTGAATCTTTGGACTCACTTCTCGAACCACAGTGTGAGGTTGGTGGTGTGGCGGATCATGCGGAGCAAGTTAGGCGAGTTCTTCTCTTTGTCCTCTTTGGTCCAGACGCTGCCGACCAGCTCGGACGGCCGGACAGCTCTGTGGAGGAAGCGATACTTTCATCTTACTCACCTGTATAAACAAACTGATTTCTACACATAGATTTAGATTTTAATAGTCCCGTCACAAGCCTGACTCTCCAACCTTTAAGTCCTCATCCACTGTTCTGTCACAGTGACTCACCTGTAGAGCTCTGATTCGAGCAGAGTCAGCTGGCGGGCGATCTCTATAGGATGAAGGGTCATGAGGTCAAACGAGTCCACTTGGCCGGCTCTGCAGATGTGCCACTCGATGGGCGGAGGCGGGCTCTCAAAGGTGATGTTGTGACTGACACCATTTGACTGCGTCTGCAGCTTCCTCTTGATGATCTTGTTGATGGACTCGACCCACTTTCTCATAGACTTGCCTAAAAAGGAAACACAGTGTATAAAACACATGTTGAATATCAAAGCTTTACTTTCTAAATGTCACTTCAGAAATACATCAAGTGTTTTGAATCGCTGTGTTTTACTAAGTTAGTCAGTTAGAAATATTCCTCTGTACAGCAGGCTGATATGAACTCTGGGAGAGACTGCACCAACTAAACCTTTAACACTACAGCCACATCTTCACTCAAATACAGCTTCTTATTTTCTTAACTTATTACTGACTTGTATGTTATTTTTTCAAAGCAGTGTGAGCACCTAAAAACAAACAAAGGCTCAGAAAAGATGGAGGACAGCAAAGGAAAATGAAGCAAGTCAGCGCCATTATCCTCTGAACGTCTCAAAACAAGAAGTAATTTGTAGTTTAATGTGACAAAAAGATGTTATTAATGATGCTGGACAAGAATCAATTATTAAACATAAATATCTGACTATATTTAATCTCAGCTAAATTGGAATTAAGTTTAGGGAATTATGAAAAAAGCCTTGTTCATGTGGCCATCCAATGAGGATTGTGCTAACAGACAATGTGCCTATGTGACCTCTTATTTTGACTTTTTTTTGTTCATCATTTTAATATTTTTTGAAGCAAAATTCAGCTTTTGGCAAAGTACGAGTACAAAGGAAGAGATGCCTTAAAAGGATGTCACCAAAACGTCAACGCTGATTAGGAAGCTGAATGTCTTCGTTTAGGGAAGCAGAGGTGTACAGTATACACTATATATACACTGTATGTAGTTCTGACCTCGCAGTTGAATTTTGCTGATGATGTACTCCTCTAATCGACTTCTCAGCTCTGGATCATTCTCAAAGTCGTAGAAATGATGTTCGACCCACTGACGGAAAACGTTGAGAACCCTGTGAAGCAAAGACACGATACAATATTAATTAATTATACGTATTCTCCTCCACACTTATTTCACACACTTTCAATTGCAAGCATTTGTAAGGAACTTCAGACAACTGTGCACACTGAAAATACGTTTCCATTTATGTTGAACTGTTCAGTAACAAAACAGGAAACAAACATTTTCACCCCCTCAAGTAGCAGATTTTTTTTTTTATATATTTTAACGGTGTTTTTTGGCATTTTTTCAGTAGTGAAGAGGCAGACAGGAAACAAGTTGAGAGAAAAGTGTATGTTATGCAACACAGACCCAAACTTGAATTTTATATCAACCAAGAAATCTTAATAATAGTCGATTACCTGACAAAGAGGCTGATAGAATAGAGACATTAAGCAGTTTTTGGCTGGTGGCTGGTGTGTATTTCTTAGCCTGGTCAGCTTTTTAAAGAGAGGGTACTTAAAAATAGAAACAACAGGAACGTTTTGTGCTTTAAAGGGCAAAAGTCGTGCCTGAAGAGGTATTTTCACCTACTTTGAGTGTCCTGGTTTTAAAATAAACGGTTGGACCACATTGCACAGCTTACTTGACAATCGACCACCCAAACTACATGACAAGTTCCTTTAATTTTTGTCCCAATCGAAGCTCAAACACTTCAGGATTCGTATTATCTGTGTTTTTAATGTACGTTTGTTGTAACACAGACACTCAAAGATGTTAACAAACACATTGGGGAACTCATGACTGACTTACTGCCATCTTTTGGTGTTTCACAAAACACTGCTGATGCAGAGGATATATATAGTATGTGTGACCAGAAGACTTGTACCTCACAATGTGCAACTGCTGTAACTACCCACTTGTGTTTTAACTGTTCCTGTGACTGAAGTTTAAAGGATTTTATTGCAGCAGCCCTGAACTACAGCAGCAGTGCAGACTGATACTGAGAAGCTCTCAGTTTTTAATGGTACTTACGGGACTATTCCTGACTCTGCTACTCCTTATAAGGACACAATGTCTAATACAAAAGTTATTCAGGCCTTAACAGGAGAGTGTAAAAGAGCAGCAGAGGACGAAGAGACACGAAATCTTTGGTGGCATTTTGAAAGGCCTTGTTAGGAAATAAAAGAAAGCAAGTCTATCAAGTCTAGAGACTCAGGGGAAAACATTTTTCAAACAAAAAAACATTTCTGAGCAATTTTTATATAAAATGTAAGTAACCAATTGTCTAATTGGATTAAGGGAAAAGTTTGATTTTAATCTTTGTAGACCATTTGTGGTGCCTTTTTATTTGTTCTAAATATTTTAGGCCTGTGATGCTTCATTAATGGAAACTTAAAACTGTTTTTAGTGCTATACAAATTCAATATTTTGCCTTAGTATAATAAAAGAATAAAAATAAAAAGTTTTTGGAGAATGCATTTCCTATCTTGGATGTTGTATCTTTTAGTTTTTACTATTCTTGCAGTTGTTTCTCTTTCTCTTTGGGGAGCCTTACAGGAACAATCACCTGAGACAGGCTCAGCTGTGATTGGACGGCTGTCGTACCTGAGCTGGACTGGCTGCACGTACTCCTTCCGGAATCTCTGGAGCTCGGCCGCCATTGGCTGGTCGCCGTTCCAGAGAGCCTGTCGGTCCTCCTCAGTCGGTTCTGGCTCAGGGATCTCAATCCTGAGAAAGATAATGATCAGACGTGTGATATTTCAAGATGTACCACGTCGCTGACAGATTATGTAAACACTGGTGTGAAGGACAGTTGTTGTGGTTAAACCATACCTGTCTATCAGCAGGGTGAGAAGCTCTTGTGGTTTGCAGAATGATCGGTATGTGGTAAGAAACGTGCGCACAAAGTTAGGATCTACAAACAGATGACACAGATTAGATGACAAACACAGACAATCAACATCACAATATATCTTTGTAAGCCAGATTAAACTGAAATATTTCATATCTCTCCACAAGAAGATCTGTTGCAGCAGCTTACCAGCATACATATGGTAGGTGAGCCTCTCTATGAGCTTGCCCACTGTGCCGGCCTTAATGAGGGGGATGCCTGTTTTGCTCTGCACTTTGTCCTCAAACACAATATTCTCCTCAGAGTCCTGCACAGCAAAGCGGTAAACCTCCGGGGAGGGCAGTCTTAGAGGATGCGCCTGTTCCTCGTGCTGCAGCACTGTGTCCAACATGCGATCCAAAGTGGAGCGGTACTGCAGAGTCACCAGCGCTGCCATCCACGCCGCCTTCTCCTCTGCTGTCCGTGCACAGAAAACCGCACAGTTTTCATCTTTTCCTATCAGTTCAAAGGCGTGCCGCAGCTCTACAGAGTCCTCGCGATCCACGATGCGGATCTTCCTCAGCACAAACTTCTCCTTCAGACGGTACTCCGCCCCGCTGCCCGAACCCGGGAGCCGCGAGCTCTGATTGGCCTTGCAACTTATCATCAGGCCGTCAAACAGGAAGTTGTGTCTCTCGTGCTTGGCGCCAGCTCGTAGAAGCGGCCCCTCCAGGATGAACTCGCTGCAGCACTGACCGATGTCTTTTCCCTCCCAACCGTCGATGCTCTTCTGAATCTCGTTCATGCGTTTGATGGCTAGCTGTTTGCTACGAACCTGCCTGCTGTACAGGCGGTACATGGGCTCACTGTGAGGGAGAAGTGAAGTTTGGAGTCAGAAAACTGAACAGCTCAATGCAATATCAAATATCACAACTAAATAACTACGTGCAGTGGCCACTGCAGCTGCTGGAAACTGCATCTTTCTTGTGTGATACAACAGTTTAACTGAGAAATTTGGAAAGCAAAGGCAGCACATGTAAACCAATTTCTGCCATTTGGTCAATAACATGTAGACACAGTGACCAAATAAAAATGAATCATGATAAATACTAGTAGAGGAGGTGTACCCTGGTTTACGGCGAGGCTGGTGCTTGGCATAGATGCGCTCTACGCTACACTGAAGGTTAAGCAGCGCTGTGATCGCTTGTTTCAGACATTCTCTGTCGTCTTGGTCTTCACTGCGCTCCTGAAGTTGCTGTAAAAATGCCAGAAAAACACACTCATCAGATATTGTTGCTACACTTAATACATAATACAGAAGTCTATAGATGTTTTTCATAGAAGAAATTCTGACATGTTGTAACAGGGAAAGCACAGGTGTTATTAATATTATCATTAATGGGTACATTACATTTAGATGAGCCAATTCCAGACCTCTGCTATTGTGCATGAATGTCTTACTGCATTAACCACTAAGCAGGGATGTGATCAGCAAAATAAAAACCCAAAACAAAGAAAGAAAACAATCATATCTTTAACTAGATCTGTCCATGTGTCAGGACATACCTGTAGTAGCTCAAAGTAGTGCATACAGTGGTATACTGGGACCATCATCAGCTGTGGAAGGACATACTGGACTGCTTCTTTGAAGCCTTCTGCAACTGACTGGAGGCACAAAGACACATAAGTTTAGTGTTAATGATGGATCAGTGTGACGGCGTTATTAAAAGATCTGATCCAACCAGCATGTGATCGAGAGACTCGTTTAGATAAAGTTTCCATTCACAAATTTCTTGCTTAGAAAAAAAACAATCCAAGCCAGAAATTGTGATTTATAAAAAAACATGTCAAGAATCATTGATTGATTCTCGTCCAAGATACAAACCACATTAAAAAACAAACAATTTGCATGGAATTTCAACAGAACTTTCATTTTCAATTCCAAATAAGTACTAGCTAGCTGACTGGATGTGTTTAAACCTGCCTGAGGCTTGTGTTTTATGACCCCAGTAGAAGCTAGAGTAAAGATGTAACCAGTTTTATTCACATGTTCACAACGTTAAACGTGATGCCAGTGAATAAAATGCCATCGTAACCAGCAGACACCATGATAAAAACTATAGAAATACATCTCAGATTGTAAAATAACCACAAAATACAACAATTCAGAGCTGAAAAAGGAACATTCCTCACTACAAAATACGTCAAAAACTTCAGAAATGATAAAAAGAAGAGGACTGTGAAGACAAGGACAATTAAAACGTGCATGTTTCAGTCTATAAATGAGACTGACTAAGCTAGAGGCTACAGGGTGATGAGTGATGGAGGGAGGGAGAAGCAGTTGACCGAGTAAGGCTTCAGGGTAACCTGAGAGGGGGCCGTCATAGTATCCATTTAAATCTCCTGTTCCCCTGATAGACGACTCAAAATCAATATGCTACTACTCAGACTCCACAGCAGCGGCCACCCTGTCTGTGTGGGGAGGGGAGGAGATGAAGAGGGTCTGTGTGCAAGGAAAAGAAAAAGACATCAGCTGCCTGAAGCACACTGATGGACAGCCGAGGGAACAATGACCTAAGTTTAGATCACGTTATTGATACGTCAGCATCCTGCAGGTTTACAGATTGTCTGCGAGCATTAGGGCTTCACATATAGATCAGCACGATGAATTTAGGTTGACTGGGTGCAATACTGGCGCTATAAATTCAAAGTGTGTGCATTGGTGCAACAAATCAAGCGCTCCCTATACACAAGTGAAGTAAGAGTTTCAAACATGCTGTGATTAACCTGACAGTGTTTCTAAAATGTACGTGTTATTGCAGGTGAGGACATTTGCATTACAAAAGGCAATCAGTAAGATGATGTGACTAAACTTTGCTTCCAGTGTTTATGCTAAGCTAACAGGCTGCTAGCTCCAGTTTAATGTGAGTGGAAGATATGAGGGTGGTATTGATCTTCTCATCTAACTCTCAGCAAGAAAGAGAATAAGCAAATTTCCCAATATGTCAAACTATTTCTTTAAAAACACAGTCATTTTAGGATTTGAACAATAAATGAGAGTAAGTAAAATGTCAAAAGTAAAGGTGTTTTTTTGTTAATTTCAATTATTCAAGGGCAATAAAACAATTTTGCTCCCCAAGATAGATGTGAAATATTGTGAAAAATAGTTATAATGCTAGTACTGGGCAAAATAATAGCTAAAATAATAGATAAACCTGCTGCTTTGTCATCAATCTAATATGTGTAAACTGTAAAACTGCCAGAGTACACAGCTTTGTCAAAGGTGTTTAACGACTAAATTTACGTTACCCTCACCGAAACTTGTGTGTTCATGTAAAAAAAAATGCAATATCATCCGATTTATCTCTTAAAAGCACTCTATGGAGTTTAATTTAATTTAATACCGATGCCTCTATATGACCTACATAAGCAAATGAGACCAACAGCGAGAAGATTGGCTATTTCTATTAGTTTCTAATAGTTATTCTTAACGCCTGCCACCGGGTCGGATTTTTCCGCGACATCAGATGAAATGGTGCTGGGGTTTGCTCTGGCTGAATTGAAGTTGCTTCAGCCGCTAACTGAAAGTCCGTCTCCGGAGCTGCGCCCGCTCTCCTCCCGGCAAAGTAGTCTCCATGTGGCGGGAGTGAAGCAGAGGGAACATGTAACCTAACGTTAGGTGAAACACTACAACCTTTGTCCACAGGGACCGCCAAAACCAACACAAAATGAAAAGTCCACTGAGCTGCTTTAAATACTGATACAGGTATCTGCTTAAAAACCCAGTAGCTCTACTTAAAACTACACAGATCTTTCAAAGTGATCGAAGCTTAATGTGAAGGGCTATTTATACATCTGATCTGAGCAGGTAAACTGGAAATAAAGTTGATATTGTGATTGGATAACGTGTAAAGGCGAGTCTCTACAGGAGCGTGCATCACTGAGGTAGCAGCCTAAATATAAACACGCAGTGCAGTAAGAATACGGTACAGAACGACTGTGAGAACAACATGTTCCCAGGAGGTACAGGGCTGCTTGAACCCATGTCGCAGTCTTTTGCCGTCTTAATTCACAGCTTATTTTCAACATGAAATGCGCCTTGGGCCACCCGCCTCCCCTCCTTCTCCTCCTCCCCCTCCCCCTCCTCCTCCCCAGGAGAAAAATGGCCCGCAGTGTGGCTGCCTGTTCTATTTTTAAAAGGCGATGTAATTTACCCACAATACCAGACGCTGCAGAGTGCAGGGGCTGAGTGCTCGACAGACACATCTATCTGACAGAGAGCGGGGAGGGAGGGAGAAAGTCAAGAAGGATGGAGTGAGAAAGATGAAGTACATGCAATGAGACAAAAGCTGAAGAGGAAGAGCAGAAGCACTAATGATGCCAGGGGTTCGATCCCCATTACAGCAAACATCGTGATATGTATGCATTTACACCAGGTGGATAAAAGTATCCATATAACAGTTCCTGTTGTACAAAGACGGCGGAGAGATGAGGAGACGAACAGCCATCAGGTCAGAGATGAAACACAAAGTGAGAGATGCTAAAATAAGATTAGCCCACGGTGCAGAAACGGAGCAGGAGCAGTTTGATAAAAAAAATAAAAAAAAGAGGTGGAAGGTGTGTGTGTGTGTGTGTGTGGGAGGGGTGGGGGGAGTTTTAGAGGGGAGGCTGGTGAAGAGACACCATTACACCATCTGCCCCTGGGACCGCCGCTGACGATCACACACACAAACACACACACACACACACACACACACACAGCAGCCAAGCGAAATGGATTTGCAAATCACCACAATAAATATGTTTTTGACCAGGCAGAATCAGAATCTGCGGATTGTAAAGCAGAAACGATTAGTTAACTAAAGTAGTAATTATTTTCACTTCGAATTAATGTAAGTAACAGAAAAAAAATCAGTGGTTCCAGCTTCTCAAATGTGAATATTTGCTGATTTTTGTATGAAAGTAAATGGACTTCCTTTGTCTTAGACAGGACAAGTAGACAGGACAGGTGCTGAGCTTTGCCAGGTGAGGTTTATCTTTCGATATCAAGAGGTGCAACATCACTTTATGTTTTAACATAAAATGTTTCAACACAAAAGTAACACATTTTAGTTTGATAATAGCACTTTGTTAGCACAATCTTACATTTTTAGGTGTTTCTCATACAAGTTATTTGGGCAATTTTT
>NTHP01000369.1:10695-24305 GCA_003416845.1 Oplegnathus fasciatus | reverse complement strand
AAACGATTAATCGAGATGAATCGATCATGAAAAGGATCGATATTTGCAGCCCTCGTAGATTTCCCACAATAACTGCTATCATACAAATACCATAAACACAATATTAAAATATGAGGGTTTATACAATTAAGAGACTCGCCAGAAAAGTATGTCACACTTTTCCAGAGCCAACCAACAGTCCAAAACCTGAAGAAATTCAGTTTACTTCACAGTTGAGAAGCTGGAACTGGGTAACGTTTGGGATTTATACTACTACCTACAATTAAAAAATATATAATTTTCTGTCGATCGACTAATCATTTCTGCTCTAAAATTAAGGCTACCAATCATTTTCATTATCAAATAATCTGCAGATTATTCTCTCGAATAATCAAACAATTGTTTCATTTCATTTGCTGTTTATAAAATGTCAGAAAATTGTTTTGCTTGACCAGCAGTCCAAACCCCAAAGACATTCGGTTAAAAAAGCTTAAAGAAGTATCGATCGACATTTCAGAACAGTTGTTTTGCTCATTTCCTGCTGATAGCCTAATCAATTGAATCGTTTGAGCTTAAAATAAATAAATAAATATTGGTACTCAAAGATGGGCATATTGAAACAACATATCCAGCCTACTTCATGTTATACACTGTTATGGCCTTTAAGAAAAAGAGCAAGTGAAACAATGCAAGGTGTTCTTAAATGAGTGCTATCTATACAGTGCAAAAATAAAGCTTTATTTTTAACCCCTGTGCCCTTTCCCCCACCCTCATACAATGAGTATATGAAAACAAACACTGGGTGTGGGTAATCAGAGGATAGTGCCATCGGTGTTGATCTAACTGGGGTTAGACTGGTGGTTTGAGGGTAAACACAGTGAGGCCTCAACCTGAGGTACAGGAGGGCTGCAGGCCGGTCAGTCAGCAGTTTATGACTTTACGACACACTAACAGAGTAGGAAGATACACGGTCGGTCTATTAACATAAAATCTTTATATCCACTCAACAAAATGGCAGATTGGTGTTCAAAACCTTGATAAGGACATCAGAAAACCACCTCATACTGTAAATACTGTTCGAGTTTGGAGCTCTGATGTTGCTCCATGTGAACAGTCGGACTCCTTGGTCTTTGGCCTGAGAAAACACCAGCAAATATTTCATCTTCAAAGGCTGCCAAACTGCACCCCACCGAGCATAATTCAATGCTATTCTTGTGAGGAATGTCCAAATAAAACAATGCGGCAGCAGTGAATAAACTGTACACAGGACGCTGAATATGTCATGACATGCCCTCAAACGATATTGGGAGGAATTCCACCAGGTTGACTTCAAAGCAAAACAGGAACAAATATTCAAACACTGTTCGCTTGGTGTAAACACATAAATGACCTACTTGTACCTTCATATTAAAAACAAACATTTGTTTCTCCTTTTCAGTTTTATGGCATTTTTGCTTTATAAGAAAGTTTACATTTGAGAATGACAGGAAAGACGGGAGTCGGAGATATAACGGCCGTGAGTTTTCTACCCCATAGCCTGGCAATTAAATGTTAACCTGCAAAGTAACAATGACACTTTAATACAAAAATATAATACACTGTTTATAATAACTTAATACCAACCATTTATTTACCGGGAGAAGTGATAATTGCTTCCAATCACACATCAGTGATGTTATGAAATATTCTATAATTTCTATAAAAATTCAAGCTTTTTTGGTTAATTTGATGATTTTTTTTTAAATAAGTCAATTTATATATCATACTAATGTTTGGACAAAATGACTGAATCAGGCTTTATCTCCCCATTCTTGAAGATTACAAGTGATATATCCCAAAATGTGGAAAATCATGAGCAGAATACTTTTTTCCCCCCCACTATATAGTATATCACCAACATTTTCTCATTTTCTATCAGCCCCTCAGGAGCTGATGTGTCAAACAACAGGCTCTGGCAGCTTCTCTGACACCAATTCGAACATCTTACCTGGAAGTAGAGGCCGGCGGTTGGCCGTGCCATCAGGTTGTTGAAGTGCTCGTGAAAATCCTTGCTGAGGATATCCTGAGACAGGGTCTCGTAGGGGTCAAACGCCTGCTCCTGTAGACATGGAGAGAATAACTAGGGAGTTAATGTCGACACCTGTGTCACTGACAATATTCCTACATGACGATGAGGATGCTCAGATGCAAACAGTGAGTCAGATACGAGATAATGTCCCATGCTAAACATTAGCTGCTTGCATTAGAAGAAGTATCAGTTCATGAGATGATAATTTACAGTATTTACCATTTTAGTTAATGGAACGTTAACACTTACAAACTGCTTAGTTTTCTGAAAAGGTTTACAAACAGTAAATGCTGCAAACACAGTAAAAGAGTTTAATGTGTGAACTTGGTGAAGGATCTTAGGATGTGCATGAGTACATGTTTTCTCTATATGTATGTGGTGGTGTGGAGGTTTAGTATCGGGTTGGTAGAAAGACTAGCTCTTGAGGATCCTTGTTTAGTATCATCCTAATGCATTCAAGAGGTGCAACATCACTTGTTTGACATTGAACATAAATTTTTACACATTTTAGTTTAATATTAGCTGTCTGTTAGCACTGTTTTACATTTTGAAGTAGTTAAGTGTTTCTCATAGAAAGAACTGTCTTTGGGCGGCCCACTCAAATAGATTTACCTCATAAAAGGAAATAAAAATCAATAATAAATATTGTCTTTATTATTTCTGCCTTTTAACAGAGCGCTTGCAAATGTCATTAAAACAGCTGGACTGATGCGTTCAAATGCAATCATACAGATGGGGATATTTGCTTTATTAATCAATTGCAAGCCATATACCAGATACCACTGTATACTTGAGCTTTTTATCTCAGGAATGTAACTCTCAGCTGTAAAGAGTTTGGTATCATGGCTTTTTTTTGCCATCACAAGACCCCCACAAATAAAACCTCAACCTAAGGAAACAAAGCGCCTGTGTAATTGCATTTTGTACACTTGGCAATTCAGGTGATTCATATTTGGACTAGTGGGAGGACAGATAAATCTTGAACTAGCGTGTTTTAACGTTTCCAAGTTGGAAAAGCTTCATACCTCTGCTAGATCTTCAAAGCAGCTGCCCACCAGCGGATGAGGGCTGCCATCAGCCGTCATCTCCACGGCATCCTCGATCAGTCCGAGCAGCTTCACCGTCAGCTCGTGGATGTCCAGGATGTTACTGAAGATCACCTCCACATCCTGCACAGCAACACAACATGAGGCTTAAAGGTTAGAAAGTTGGGTTTGTGACCAGATGGTTGATCCAGACTGAATCTAGGAAAGTCTGTTGTAGGGAGAGTAGACTAATTACCCCATTTACCTCCTTCTACTTTTAAAAGGGGAACTCCACCAATCTTTCACATCAAAGTCTGTTTAAAGGCCTTAATTTGAGTTGCACTGTGGGTAATGTAGGTGTCAGGTTTTGACAAGAATGCATGAAATTAAAAAGATATCTCTGGTTCTGCTGCATCGAATTTGATCCTTCTTTTCTTTTAAACCATCCATCACGAGTCTGACAATGTTATAGGAGTGAAATGATAAATCGGAGGAGGACTCTTTTAAGGGGTTTAAGACTGAAGACTTAAGACTACGTTTACATGCACACAACAAGCTGGGTAACTGGAAAAAAAGCAGGTTATGGCACAAAATCAGAGACTGCATTAACATAATGCTACAATAACATGATTACTTCAAAATTTGTGTTTACATGCAGCTTTGCTGGAGTGAAAACTGACTTATTCACACTTCTTATTTAAGTTTCAGCTTTAGTCAGACTTTGGATTTAATTATATTGGATGTATGGTTGAAGCTCTATGATTAAAGATCTTTCCTTTCATCCCGCCACACGGCTGCCACAGAAATCATTTTCTTGTCTCATTCAAGCACATACACGCTTGTAAAAATCATAAACCCGCTTCAGTGTCTACACGACCAACAAGTCATGTTTTTCAGCAAATATCTCACTTTGTCAACCATGATTCTCTCAACCCCTGACAGAGATTTTCAAACTGGCACGGGACAGCTGAAGGGAGGTCGGAGGCAGAGATGTGAGGCAAAGATACTGTGTGAGATGTAAAGGACAAGTGCGTGCTAATGTTCTAAAAACAACAGGAAGCTAGATATTGTAGTTTGGCTGCTGATGTGGCCAGCTTATCAACATGGTCAGCAGTTGAGCTGCAGCTCATGGAGGCAATTAAGGTACTTAAAAACCCTTAGGGTCCGATTGCAGTAATTTGAATCAAACTTTATGCTCTTTCTTGGAGTCATAACTCAGTCTAATCTGAACACACAGCACGATGCATATTTTTAGAAGACTTCCACTTCCTGAGGATATCATTGCCTCCGATGTCTATCGTGAATAAATGTCCATAAATCCACTTAGAAACCATAGAAAAAGATGCTCCTTACTAACTACAGAACTTGCCTGAGAATTATCACGTTTTTAAGTTTTCTTCAGTATCAAAGTAATCCAGTGATAGTTGTCAGTACATCCATGGGTATATTGCAAACAGGAACTATCAATAGCTAGTTCGGCATACTTTTAAAGGTGCCAATTTGCCCAAATGTAAACGCAGTTCAATTTTCTCTGAGGGGGGCCCCACAGTGTCGGACTTTGAAAACCCCTGCCGTACACTGATAAAAGACACTTCTTTAAAGAAGTTTTTCTTTAAAGAAGTTTAAGAAATCATCTTACCACAGGAAACAGACAATAACCAGGTTACTTAAGTGCATGTAAACACACTGAAGGTGTTTAATCATCGGAGTGTGCTGCTGAAACAGCTCCCATTCTTGCCCTACCTCCCTTGGATAAAAAAACACTAAAAATAGTGGTGAGAATGAGCTCTAAACAACAACAACAACAGGCTCAATTTGCCCGAGGAAGTCATTAGTCAAGCAGATGAGAACCCTAAAATAGCACAGAGTGATTATTGACTGCTAAAGTCTGAATAGAAGTTCAGACCTGTCATTATTTGACCGTAACACTTTCTTGACAGCCCCCAAGTAATTTCAGATTACGCTGCGTTTCAACAGACATAATTGAGGTTATTTTTGCGAGGGCTGCAGATGTTGTTCCTGTCTCAACATAATTACATGTTCTGCATTCCACTGGGCCTCACAAAGGTTTATCCTCCTCACCCAAATGATACCACAAATTACCCAACCCAAAATATGCAAAGCCGCGGCGACCCATTAAACTCAACTTTCCATTCACTTCTTCTCAACCCATAGACCTACTGTTCAACTCCTTGCCCCTAACCATACTTTTTATTTCTTTTTTGACATTTCTTTTTAATTGCCATATTAGACTCAATATAATTAGCAATTTGTCTCTTTGGTTAACCCTCTGAGATAGATATGAATGTCTATTTACTGGATTATTATTATTATTTTTTTTTTTAAATCAGGCATTGACATATTAGCTGTTCCAACACTTGAGCATGTGACCTTCTGCATACAGGATGATTGCTTCGACTGTCTGGTCATCCATCACAAAAGACAAATGTCTTTAATCTCCAATAATCTGAGTGTAACTTGGCATTGGTTCTGTCTGCAGTGTGGAGGAACCTTAAACTGAGAAGTTTCAGTTTCTCATGGTATCAAAAGCAATATTCAGATTACTTAAAGGGGAAGAGGAAAGTAAAACTGTCAAGCTGTCTTCAGGTTTAATAACATAAACCAACACTGTAAAATCTGTTTGGGTGGTTCAAAGTGCTGATTACAAGTTAGCCGATTACAGAGTTTCAGCCGTAATCTTTAAATGTTCTTACGCTGGATTTGGCTGAAATTGCTTTGTAATTAGTTCTACAGAATTCAGTTGGAAACTTGACTGTTTCTTTATAAGCTGGCTTTAGAGTAAGCTGTAGCCACAGCCACTGTATCCAGCACAAGAGTGAGTACGCCTTTGTGACTTTCATTAGTGTCCTGCACCTTTAGGGGAATAACTCTGTTGAGGAGTGATGGCGGGTCGTTTTACAAGGTTATTGATTTTCTTTTTAATCTATTTTTAATCTAATAAAAACATAGTGGAGCTGCCATCATTTTACATTTGTTTAATATGCAACAGCCTCAGTTTCTTATCTAATATTACAGGCCTTGTGATACACATATCTTATAAAAGAGCACTGAACTGCTGTGAGCAGCTGTAAAAAGTAAAAGGTTCATTATTGTCAGTTGTTGATGTTTTCTGATCTTCTCTCCTTTATCAAGCTTTGTCAGGGAGGTGATAACGATCTGTTTTATCCACAAAATGTTTCAAACGGTATTCCTATGAAAATATTTTTTAAGATGAACTTAAAAAAAGTGACAAGTCAAGCTTTTGTTGGCTAACCTTGCTATCATTGTCACCATTTCCTGTGGTTGTTTCAGAGTAAAGGCCTACCTCTGCCTTCACATTAAAAAAAATACATTTATTATCAAACACACTCAGGAAGTGTTGTGTTATTATCAAACGTATCTTCATAAATTATCTTTAGCTTTTTGCAGCAATACTGCGACAATACACTGGTATGGTAATAGGATGGTAATGATTAGAGTTTATTCCAAGTATTCTGATCAGAGATTCTGCACTCCAGCATGTTTACATGAGTGACAGATCCGAATTCCTCCTTTCATCAAACTCCAATCGAGAAATAAACAACATTGCAATTTTGACAGGTTTCTAATTAACTGTGCAGATCGTCCTCACCTGAGGCGTGAAGATTTTGGTGTTGGACAGGAAGTGGTGGCGGAACACTTTGATGATGAGGTCGAGCTCTCGCAGGTACTGCCGCTCCTCTGCGATTTCAAGCCTCACCAGGTCGTCGTACGTGAGCTCCCCAGAGGACGACGGCTCCTCTGTGCACTGAGACATCAAGCCGATGTCCTCCTCCTGGTCAAACATGTCCATCAACACCTGGAAACAAACAGCGGAAACGACCAATCAATCAAAGCAATTCCTTTTTATGATGTTTCACAAACGCCCAGAACCTGCATCTGTCAAGCCAGGCACTGCGCGTGAGTGTCAGCTTTCCCTTTCCTCACAAACACTCACCTTGTCTGCGCACATGGACACCTTGATGTCCTGCTGGCTGATTTCATAGTGCCGAATGTTGCCAACATAGTTTCCTGCCAGTTTCAGTATGTCTGCTGATATGTATTCAAGCACAGCCACGATGTACAAGGAAACATGGTAGTCCACTTTATAGCCCAAAACCTCCTGTTGAAAAAAGAAGGAGAATAAGAACATATTGAGTATTACACAGGGGTCAATCAGCAATACAAAATAATTCTTAGTGTCTGTCTGAACCTGCATGAAGGAGCAGATCAGTTCAGGGCAATTCAATTAGTCTGAACCAAGCTGTCAAAACAGTGCGCCAAATTGGATTATAAATATTTCCCAGAAACTGCCGCAACTTTCTGGCACACATCAGAGTTCACTACGTCTCATGAGAATGTGAACACTGCAACAGTCCACAATATGTGAATTGAAATATGCCGTTCAAGCTACATACTGTGGTAAGACTAAATGACAAACTTAAACTTTAATTTTCCCTGAGTTATTATTAAAAAATCATCATTTCGGAGTGTAAAGCTTCATGTGAGTGATGGAGAGACGGTTGGGCTCTTCAGGAGTCTTTACCTTAAGCAGTGGGTGTATCTTGTCCACGGGGAGAAGTAAGGGGTTTCTCCTCTTGCGTTTCTCGATAGCTGACTGGGCGTCGGCAATCGCCCACTTATCTATAGGGTGGGGAAAGGTTTTCTGGACCCGTTCCTGGAAAGAGGGAAATTATTGTCTTGAACACTTGATAAATTTGGAAGCATTGAGATGATTTAAAGCTGCAGAAGTATTCAATTAGTTATGTGGAATGATGTTTCTTAACTGTAAAGTTTAAGGACAAGAAAGTGTAAATCTGTTTAGGTTAAGCTGAATATCCACTTCCACACTTCTTAACATGTTATGAATTTATATTTAGACGCTCCGTAGAATGGCTTACCTCTACATCCTGTACGGAGCGAGGCTGTGCCACACACAGCATGTTGAGCAGCTGCAGGATCAGCTCCTCGATGTGCTGCAGGGCATCCTCCTTCGCCATGAGGTTTGGGTGGACCTGCTTCTGCACCTGAATGTTCGAGACAAACGTATGAAAAAAAGAGATGAGTGACACATACAGCAAGGTGGTTGAAAGAGCATCCTGTCACTTGGCTTTCATCTCCTCCAAGAGAATGAAAAACACTCTCTGTATCATGTGAACGGTGCAGGAAACTGAAACTGTGGATTACGTGAAAATGATTGTAACACCTGGTATGATGCACCTCAGTTAGGCTCAGGTCACATTTAATGACGTCAAGACAGCAAGTACAGACAACGACTGACTGAAGACAAACACCTTCTCTTGGTCTTAAAGGGTCATATTAGTGGTTTGTGCATGTTTCAGCTCATTGACTACAAATTATACGTAATTTTCATTACAGCTAGTCATCTTCCAAAGTATATCATAAATTATTTCGTTTCCATTTATTTCCCAACAGAGTGAAAATCAACTTGCACAGGCTGTTTTAATAAGTCAATTTTACATTTTTATCACTTGGTAAGACACTTACTACAGCAAGAAGCATTTAAATAAAACACCTTGTTGTTGCTTTCAAAGAAGCTCAGACACCAGAGTTATTAAAGGCACAGCAAAAAAAAAGCAAAAACAAAACATTTTCCATGTTCTAATCATGTGTCCCTGTGTGAGGGAGGTGTGAGTGGAGGCCAACAGACCTCTACAGCTCCTTGCTGCACTGTATTTGTTCAGCCCTGCACACTTTTGAGTGAGCCAGTCGAATCTGGATCATTCTCATAACTACACTCTGCACACATATTACGATTCACTAGGATTGTACGCCACATCACGGAAGATAAACGCGCTTTATCTGTGTTTCATTATGACTTAAAACACAGAAAACTACCAAATTTGTATAATTTATTCACCACTTCCACGACGCAACTTTTGATATGATTTTGCAAAACCGTAATTCATGAATGCAACACTTTTTTGCAGCCGACTAGTGTGTCCTTGAATGCACCACCAAGGCAGAGTTTTCAAAACTGTCCCTGCTAACATGATCAAATAACATTTAAAAAAATTAATTTGAAGCCAACTAAATGTTCACTGTGAAAGATTACGTCTCTCAAGCAAGTTTCAAGTATGGATGTTCATTCCTTTTAATGCACTAAAAAGAATGAGTAAAAATTGCTGACACCAAGCAAAAACATATGAAACATATGAAATGCTTGGTCTGCAGTAACATGAAGCATACAAGATTTGTCATTTTGGGCTGCAGCACACAAATCCACTAGCATCTTTGTGTAAAATCTGGCAGCACACAACAAATAAATCCACTCTCCATCAAGGCAATAATTATTCAGCCTCAAATTAAGCTAAACAAGAAATCTGTCAACAAATATCATCAAGGAAAAAAGCAGAATTAAGTCATCCAGGCTTTCTCAGTAGTGGGACTCCTGAGGGTGGAACCAGCCTGACAGAAGGTGTGGTTTTAGGTGCAGACAGCGGAGAAGGTGTGGCATCATCAGGTCTACAAGTGGAAAGAGAAGAACACCCCCCAACCACCCTCCAGCCTCCCAAAAGTTGTCGTCATTCGTGCCGTGCCCTCTTGCAGGAATGCTGTCAGTTGAGATACTATTATAGCACCCAAAGCAGACTTGGAGGGGGAGAGAGAAAAAAAAAGGCTGTGGGAGAGAACGACAGGAGAGAGGTGGATAGAAAGACAGCCTAACATTTACTCTCGACTCACAAAAGCCTGGCCTGTTCACATGCTAGTGATGGAATTACCCTGGCATATAGTAAAGTGGGGCATTATGATGACAAAACATTGCCCCCGGATTAAGGAATGTGAGAGGAGAGTTAAAAGGTCAACGCAGACCGAGCTTCATGCATTCTTGTGCTCTGACTTAACAGAGATGCAGCGACGGGCAGGATGTCCCCTCTGTCTCAAGTTTGAGTTCATTTGTTTGAGATAAATTCCTAAACCAGAGAAACGAGAGGAAGGTGAAATTCTCACTTAGGGGATTTCAAAAAGACCCTCTTGTTTTTCCTAGATCTGTTTTGGATTCTTTAACTGCATTCAGATGCTTTTTAAAACAAGAGGAGCTGGAAAATCTGAAGCCACAGCTTGGCCTCGTTTACGTTTCTGTACGTCATTTGTGTTTTGATGCACACTCACAAGACCTAACAGTTATAAATAAGCCACAAGTATAAACTCTACTTGGAAAAAATATATATCAAAGCAGAAGTAGGTTATGAGATATATCCTCTTGACCGCAAATAGGCACTTGACCAAATTCCACAGGACACCAGGAGCTGTGAGTCACCACACTGAAACTACGGGGATTTCCCCTGACTCCATTCACAGAATAGTTGGCCCGTTTCTGAGAGGCCCACATCCAACAAGTGTTGTCTATCTCCAACAATGTCAGGATGGTGAGACAGAGCAACAAAAATACACAAATCTGAATGTCATTTGAATAAAAACAAATAATAAAAAAGGGAATTCAAATACAATGCAACTGTAACACTGCTATAAAAAGGTACCAATATGAGCTGCTGGAACTTTTTTGTCCTGTGTAAAACATCTGTACTTTTTCTTGCCTGTAGAGTTGAAACAATGAAGTCAATTAATAGAAAATTAATCTGCAATGATTTCGGTAATCAACTGATTGTTTAAGTAAATTTCACCTGTTCCAGCTTCTCAAAAGTTCTCAGAAGTTCAATAGTTCCAGGTTCACAAATATAAATATTTTCTGGTTTTCTTAGTCATATAAAATAATAAACTGAATATCTTTAGGTTTTGGACAGTTGGTTGGACATAACAAGACATTTAAACACGTCACTTTGGCTGTTTGTCACAATTTTCTAACAT
The DNA here is from genome assembly GCA_003416845.1 of Oplegnathus fasciatus. Classification (NCBI taxonomy): domain Eukaryota; kingdom Metazoa; phylum Chordata; class Actinopteri; order Centrarchiformes; family Oplegnathidae; genus Oplegnathus; species Oplegnathus fasciatus. The sequence goes on along the minus strand of NTHP01000369.1, from coordinate 13,385 downwards.
AACACAGAGCAAATGATAAATCGAGAAAATAATCAACAGACTAATCAATAATAAACCAATCATTAGCTGCAGCCCTACCTGCTTTGTTAGTTAATTAGTTAGTGAAAAACACTCTCATGGAAACCTTTTAATAATCAACATAACTGACTGAATCTCTGGTTTGAAATGACACTTGATGAGGGTGTCTAAACTGAGGACTGAAAGCAGAGCGGGGCCATGTGCAGGTATGACAGCAGCTCAGTGTATTTACAGTACCACTGAAACTTGACCCTAATGGGTGATGGATGTAACATGGTCTAATATAGTTGGCGGCGGACACCGAAGTAAGCGCGAGCAAAGTGAAAGCAACTGAGTGGAAAAATAGCAGGGGAACTCCTGAATTTCAAAAGCACTCAAAACATCAGAAACAAAAGGCCCCGGGTTTCTCACGGTAGTAAAAACAACTCGTCCCTCGCAGAAGCACAACGGCAGGTGAATTCAAAACATCCTCCCTCATCACTTTGAATGTGCACCGACTGAAATATGCTCAAGACAACAGATTCACAAAGGAATTTAGCATAAATGTCATAATTATCACCCATTACGCATGACAAAATGAGCTTTTTTCTGGTGGAAAGTAGTATCAATTATTCAGTATTCATTAATCAATCAACTGAAAATTAAACAAGTTTGATAATTCATTAATTGTTTAGGTCATTTATCGAACAAAAACACCAAATATTCACTCGAATGTTAAGTGTAGTTATTATTCTGTTCTATATCACTGTAAATAAGATGGGCAGTATGGATAAAATCTAACCCTAAAATTAGAGCTGCAGCTAACGATCATTTTCATAATTGAAATATATTTATATTATTTATATTATTATATTATGTTTAGTCTGAGAACACCAACAAATATTGACAATTGAGAAGCTGAAACCTGTAATTTATTTTAAACTTATTAATGAATTATTAAAATCGTTGCTACCTGAATGATTAACTAATTGTTACAGCTCTGATTACAATATACCACAATATCAATATATATCTTCACATAATAACATTTCCTTGAAAATCTGATGAGAAATGAAATACCTGACACATCAGAGCGTCACATTGATGCAAAAATCATATAAAAATCAGATATTAGCATGAAGAAGTCCTTCTCATTGATTTACAACATTGTCCACAATGGTCTAACACATCCAGAAATGTTAAAGGGATGGTTACCTGAAACCATATGTCGATTAATTGATTAGTTGATCGACAGAAAAGTAATCAGCAACTATTTTGCTCATCGAATAATTGTTTTTTCCAGCAAAAATGCCAAATATTTGCTGGTCACAGCATATTTCATTCTTTTCTGACATTTTACAGGAACAACGATGAATTTTAATCAAGAAAATAATAGGCAGATTAATCGATAATGAAAATAATTGTTATTTGAAGCCCTAAACTGGATGATCCCGACTGGAAATTTAGTATCTTAAGGTGTTCTAACTGTTTATCCGACAAAACAAACAATGTCAAGATGTCCCCATGAGCTGTGGGAAGTTATGACAGGCATTTTTAAAAATGTTCTGACATTTCATAGATGAAACAACTGGCCAATAATTAATCAAAAAATCTAATTCTAGAGACGAATCGTTGAAATGAAAATAACACTTAGTTGCAGGCTTACTAACTTCTCACTGCATGTAGGCAAAGACATTAAATTGAGCAGAATCTCGATCATATGTGTGCTTTCATGCACATCCTCCTGTGCCGTGTTAAGGTGTTCAGTTTCATGGGTCAGCTCCATTAAGAAGGGAAAGGCTAGCATACAGGAAGTCTCAGCGCTGGCTCACTCTCCCTTTTCCCTTTTCCCTCCTTCATCCAACCCCTCCACCCTACCCCCACCCCTGCCTTGTTCTCTACCCACACAGAGCGAAGCCCCCGGGAGAGCAGATCATAGCAGCAGACTGAGAGGTATTGATGTGCGTGTACGAGGAGGCAGCAGCAGGCTCATACTACACACACAGACTGGAGCTGAGCCAAATCCAGGAGAGGGAAAACCAGGATTCACAGGCAGACAAAAACTACCAGGAAAAAATCTAACTGGTCGATGTTTTATCCACAACGCCCGGCGGTAACACAAGTAGTAGACCACACACACCGAGCAGACGTGCTTTGATAGGATTTTCAAAAACTGATCCACGAACGTACTAAATGCCGTTTGTCGGTAAAATTACACACTTACCTTAAATAATGGACCATCTGCACCGTCACCAGTACTGCAGCGTTATGAAATGGTGCTGAAACGATTAGTTAATTAATCGATCTGCTCGTCGATAAAAGCTGTTCATCGTTTAATCGTTAAAGTCAGAATCAGATTTATTGAAAAGTAGGTTTTCACATACAAGGAATTGGTATAGTAAGAGAAAAGGAAAAATAAAAAACAAGCACTACAAAAAAGTATGAAAAATATATTTTGTGTTATTATGTTTTTAAATGAAAAGAATGGATTTAAAATGAAAGGAGAGAATATGTCCAAAAGTTCAAGGTATAAAGTATAAGTAATTCATGCTTAGTTATAGCTTCTTAAATGGGAAAATTCGATGTAGGGCTGCAATTTATGATTATTTCCCTCATCGATTAATCTGCAGATTATTTCCTCATTTAACTGATTAATCGTTTACTCTATAAAATGTCAGAAAATAGTAAAAAAA
>NTHP01000368.1:1002074-1012470 GCA_003416845.1 Oplegnathus fasciatus | reverse complement strand
CCATTTTGAGACGATAATCAAACCCACAAATGCTGATGCTCCAGATACTCAACTAGCCAGAAGAAGGCCAATTTTATTACTTCTTTAATCAGTACAACAGTTTTTAGCTGTGCTAACATAATTGCAAAAGGGTTTTCTAATGATTAATGAGCCTTTTAATACAATAAACCTGGATTAGCTAACACAATGTGCCACTGGAACACAGGAGTGATGGTTGCTGATGTAGATATTCCATAAAAAATGAGCTGTTTCCAGCTATAATAGTCATTTACCACATTAACAATGTCTACACTGTATTTCTGATCAATTTAATGTTATTTTATTTTCTTCTTTACTTTTTACTTTTCTTTCAAAAATAAGGACATTTCTAAGTGACCCCAAACTTTTGAGCGGTAGTGTGTATATATATTTACACTACCGCTCAAAAGTTTATATATGGCAGTGATATGTTAAAAATGTCAGTAATGACATCAACTAGCTGGTTAGCACAAGTTCTTAGTACACGGCCAGGGATGTTATCTGGCCCAGCAGCTTTACTCAGGCCCTGTTCAGACCTGGCATTAACATGCATCTTGGGTGATCTGATCACAAGTGGACAGCTCAAGTACAGGTGTGAATGCACCCAAGACGCATGAAGGACACATTGAGATCCGATCGCTCAGACCACATTCGGAGGTGGTCTGGGCCGCATCAGGCCACTTTCTTTTAGCAGTGTGTACGCATATGTGTCCTGGGCCACATTGAAGCACTGCCTACTAAACTGACGTCCTCCTTGTAAGCGGAAGTACGTGCACTGTACAACGCTGTCATAAACAACAACAACAACAGGCAAAATGGATTCTTGTGGATGAAGTACACACGAAACATGCTGTCTGATTTCCATTTGGGCCGAAGAGTCAGTACAATGGAAACTGGAAGATTCATATCACAACCATGCGATTTATGATTCTTCTTCTTCTTTCTGGCAGACTAGGCACAGTTCACTGCATTGCTGCCCCCGCTGGTTAAAAACAACAACGCATTTGGTCTTTGCAAATGGAAATGATGTACATGTTTATTTGTATACAGAGCATCCAATCACAAGTGGTCACTGGAGACGCATTCTAATGCCAGGTCTGAACGGACGTACTTAGAGCTGTCCACTTGTGATCAGATCACCCAAGACACATGTTAATGCCAGGTCTGAACAGGGCCTCATATTCACTCTCAGCAGGGTTCTTCTCACATCCGCTGTGGATACTGACAGTAGCCGGTCCTCTGGAGGTGGAGTAGACTTGACAGCTGACTCTTTGTTGAGGAGATCAAATCATAAAAGGTCGTAAGCTCATCTGTCAACGTGGCCTCACACATGATGAGGGCTCTCTTGCTTTTGTAGCCTGTGATGTTCTGGATCACCTGCCACATGTCTTTGGTGTTGTTGGTGTTGAGGTCTCTCTCCAGTCTCTCCTGATGTCTCTGCTTTGCCTCCTTGATGCCAGCTTTCAGTCTCGCTCTGGCGGTGTTGGATGCTTCCTTGTCACCTGACCGAAAGGCAGCTTTTTTGGCTCTGGATCGAGCCTTCTCCATTCATCCAGGCTTTCTGATCGGGGAATGATTTTATTGTCATTGTGATCACCACATCATCAACACATTTGCTGATGTATGATGTCACTGATGATGTATGATTGATGTGGTTCTCCTGTGGGGCGGCATCTCTGAACATGTGCCAGTCTATGCATTCAAAACAGTTCTGCAGAGCTGCTGTAGCTTCATCTGTCCACACTTTGACTGTTCTTCTGATGGTTTGACCCGTTTAATCAGCTGGCTGTAAGTAGGCAGGAGAGGCAGGGAAATGTGCTCTGATTGACCAAAACGGGGGTGTGGGAGGGCTTTGTAGCTGTCAGGAGTGTTCAAGTAAAATCAGCATTATAGATTATTTCACCGTGTTTCCTGTAAAAAAAAATCCTGCTCATGAACTTTGTAGAAATAAGTGTGAAAATGTTGAAAGAAAACAGAATAAAAAAATATCACCTTATTCTATAAAATTCATAAAACTATGAATTAAGTCATAACTCAGTCATATACTGTCAATAACCTGTAACTCCAACACATCCATCATACATTATATTTGTATCATGCACTGTCAATATAAATCCTGTATATACTTTATTTATCTTATAGTATATACACATGTACACATTATCATCCACTCCATGTTTATCCATTCACTATTTATTTCTTTGAACGATTTGTATTTTTCACAACCTACAGAAACACTTGACTTGTGTATAGACTTTTATCGTTATTGGACAGAGAGTGAAGAGGCAGACAGGAAATTTGGGAGAGAGAGGGGCAACAAAGGTCGCCAGCTGGAATCAAACTGGCAACGTTGCAGTTGGCCTGCGCTGTAACCATTTGGCTACCTAGACACGCCAAGACTTTTATCTTTGTTGTTGGTCCATAATCCTTTACCTTTATTTTTTCAGCTTTGCTGCCTGTTCTTAGCCGTTATGTCTGTTTCTGTGTAAATACATTTTTTTCACCTGTTTTTAAAAAATAAGAGTCAGTAATAGACAAAAAATACTTAAAATGTTTATCTACATAGTAACTCCAGCTGTCACATAAATGTAGTGCAGTAAAAAGTAGAAGTAATAAGTAACAGAAAAATGGAAATACTTGTGTAAAGTACCTCAAAACTGTACTTAAGTATAGTACTTGTGTAAATGTACTTTCCACCACAGAGTTTTACAATAACTTATTAATAATGTCCACAGTTTATTCTCCTTCAGATGACTATTTTGATGTCTCAGCTGCTTCAGACTCGACAGTCTGTGTTTCAGATGTCAGATTTAAAGTGTGTGTGTGTGTGTGTGTGTGTGTGTGTAATCAGAGTTTTAATGTGTTTACACTCGTCCCTGCTTATCTCCCTCCATCTGCCTGTGGGTGTGTTTGCTGTCTGTTTCCCAGTGTCCCTCCTCCGAGCTCCCATAGCTCCCACAGCTCCCAGCACGAGGCTGAGCGTGCCCCAGTCACACGCCCTCCTCTCTGTGTGTGGAGCCACAGCGACACACGGCTTCCCACACTTCTTCATCCTACACAAACAAAAGAAGTGTGTCTGCTCCCACAATGCCTCAGGACTGCTCTGAGGCCGGGCCAGACGGTCCACGTTACAGTTTACTGCTCCATCTGGGTCCAGAACTACACTCAGACCAGAGCAACACAGAGAAACTACAGAGTGCAACTTCTATAGTGTGTTTGTACACCAGAGATGTAATACGTATTTCATTAATAGTGAGGTAGCGCTTTATTTTACAGGTCCGATACAGAAGAATTCACACTATTAGTCAGTAGTCAGAATAAAAAAGTCAAAAACTAAAGAGCAGAGCAGGAGAAGGGGAGATTAAACAATAGATTATATAATAATAATAATAATAATAAGTAGCAGTTATAATGTCCGTCATTATTTAAACAATATTCAGTTTACTGTCTGAAAACTTCAAATATTCACCTTTGAGACGCTGAAACCAGTGACCTTTGTGCTAACGATTGATTATCACACTTGTGAACGATTAATTTTCTGCTGATCGAGTCATCGATTAATGGATGAATCATTTCAGCTCTGGATAATATTCTCAGACAGGAAGTTGAGTTCAGTGAGTCAGTTGTTGATTCCAGAGGATCAATTGAAACCAAACTAACGATTGATTTATTATTGGAAACTTTATTTGCTGTATTTATTGAACTGTAGACAGATGTTGTCTCTATTTTCACTGAAATTAAATCGTTCTTATCAGGAAGCTGTGGGAGCTGGAAGTGTTATCAATAATAATCTCCATAAAGTTTCATATTTTTATTAACACATCTGCTGCTCCTCACTTTGTGTTTTTTAGCAGAAACATATTTTTTTCCTTGAACGGTCACGTTGTCGTCCTGTGTGACTTGATGTGTTTTGAGTTTTAATAAATTCGATGAGAACTCGGACAGCGAGCGGTCCTCACGGCCCGGAAACATTCCCAGAGAATATTTTCTGCATCTCTTTGACATCTGGCCTCATGAACAACATCCCACCTGTCCTGTGTGACGGCCACTCCATTCAGTCTATTGTCCCGGGCTGCCAGCCTCCTGATTGGCCGAGCAGCAGAGAGAGAGGGCAGGATGAGCTGCATAAATACAGAGTGGAGCTGCAGATGGGAACAGAGACGTCCTGTGAACCTACAAGAAGACGACAGGAAGCTGTTTGTGAAACAGACCAGCAAGACCTCAAATCACGAAATCACACCTGGAGATGGCTCAATATCTGGATCTGGCTCTGCAGGACAGCGTGAAGGAACAGCTCTTCAGGTGAGTCCAGGACTTTCTTTAGATGAAGACAGTGTTTTTATTTCACACACCCTCCTGCAGACGTGTTGATGAAAGTGTGTATTAATGAAGCCTTTGTGTGTCTCAGGTGTAAACTCCACCTGTTGGAGAGGAAGTGCAGCAGCGGGGTGGAGAAGCTGAAGGCTCTGATTGGAGAACACCTGCACAGTGGGACCCCGGTGTCAGACCTCCTGGATAAAACCATGTCCTTCCTCACACTGAGAAAAGCTCTGCTGTCGCACAGCGGATACTCCAAATACTCAAGAGACATTTTACGTCTGTTTCCTGACGCAGAAGAAGACGTGGCTCCTCTCTGCTTCTAATGACCACATGAAGAAGAAGAAGAAGAACGTGGTGATGATTTGCAGTGTCTTTCTGATCAATGGAAATCTGCATAATTTAGAAATGCATTATATGCATCACAATAAGCAGTTGTACTGCTGGACAATTTAAAAAACATGGATGACAGGCCTTTTATAAACTGCTCTGACACCTGAAAACACTTTTGTTATGTTGTTCTGACACATTTTTGTAGTTTTATATTTGATACAAAAGTTATTCTTTAATGAACAAATGATCTGACACTGAACTCCGGACCTGTGGCTCAGATTAAAACCAGCATTATTTGAACCAAGTCTGGAATACAACTGAACCGAACCTGTGTGGAGCAGAAAAGGCCTCGACTCCTCGGCTGCGTGACAGATGAGTGCTGGACACTTCATAGTCACTGAATTATTAAAACATTGACCAAGCTGATATTTGTTGGCGAGAATCAGTGAACTTTGTTAACCCTTTAATTAAAAGGGAAGAGATGATTTGGTTTAACTAAGCATATTGTTTAATTTGATTTTGTTTTATTTTGGTGCCACTTGTGTACCAGTTTGCTGTTTTTGTTCATGTTCAAATAAATCATTTTAAACGTTTGTGTTGAGTTTGGTTTATGGGACTTTTGTAAAGAAGCAGAAAAGATGTTTCTGACTGCTGGAAAATAACAAAAGAACAAATCCTATTAACTGCATAAGATGCTGCATTGTTTTTTACTATTAGGACTATAGAGAGAGATACAAAAGCTTGTCTGTCAGCAAGTCATTTAAATGAGTGCAATTAGTGTCTGTTTATTTTATTGTCGGCACATCTTGTTGTGCTCGTGTGTTTTTTTAACTTTACAGATGAATTTTAATTTGAGATGTTTTTTTGTTTTTTTCCTTCTTTGCTGAGACGTCTTCATGAGTCCTTTTGGGTTTTTAAATCTCACCATCACACTCTGTTATAACCCTTTAATGCATGATGGGTTTTGTGTCTTGTTATTTGTGCAAATAAATAAACTAAAACTAATTATATGATTCTATATATGATTCTATATATGATTCTATAACTGAACTGAAAGATTTCCAGATACGCCTGACTCGGCACCTTTTTATTATTTTACCTTTTTATTTTAAATATCTCACATCAGCTGTGTGACCAATAGGTGAAAAAAAGGAGGGAAAAGCAGCCAATGAGCTTCTTGCCCTCCAGATGGTCGATGGCGGTCTGCAGAGTTAATGGCCGACACAAAAGCTCCATTCATCAGATCGGTGAGTTAAACACTGACTGCTGGTTAGAGCTGTAAAGACCAGTGGGCGGAAGTAACTGAGTACATTTACTCAGGTACTGGACAAATACTATTGTACTATTTTTAGGTACTTGTACTTTAGTATTTCCATTTTCTTCTACCTCACCACATCTCAGAGGTAAATATTGTAGTTTTTACTGCACTACATTTATCTGATAACTGACTAAAAAACATGATGTTTTTATAAAATAAAAGATGAATCAGTGTATAGTTGTGTCTCATTAGCAGTTCCACCAAATGATATTGATGATAATGATAATGATTAATGATATTAAAAAGATATATACAGTGTACTGTATATATTATATTACCTGAGACTGTATGAGTCAATTGTGCAACATATTTGTGCAAAAGAAGTCCAGTAGTACAGCTGTATATATAGTATAAATGTATCAGTATGTAGTGTTATATATAATATATATGCATTATATGTACTATACACACACTATACAGTAATAACACAGTAGTATGAAAGATTACAACATAACGTGTATAATACAATATTATAAAAGCACAATAATAACAGTTTGGTGTAATACTCTATTATAACGTATAGTTATATGAGTAGTATAAGGCAATGTTACGACTTCTTATTTTACTGTTGCCATAGTAACAATAATACATTTAGTTTGACAGGAAATCTAAATATTTTGAAAATACACAAACAAACTTATTTATTAATTATTTTGACTGTTGAATGATGATTAATGTTGTTTCAGTGAAACATGAACCATGTGACCAACAGTTCAGATCTCTGACAGGACGATGTCTACAGGGTCACCATTTTCCCACAGTCTCTCCATCACACCCCCAGATCCTCCACCTGTCCCCCTCACGTCCAACCTTTGTCCCCCTGCAGCAGCTCCACATGCCTCATTGTCCCAGCCAGCAGCTCTCTGATTGGCTGAGAGTGTGAGAACGTGCAGCCTCTCGTTCACGTGGAGATGTGGGACTATAAATAGGAGGTCTGAAGGCAGCAGAGATCAGACGGTCTGTACAGAAACTGGACTCAGATCAGCCTCGACTCCTCTGATCACTGCAGCTGCTGAATCTCAGCAGCTTCAAGGCCACTCGTTCATCAGTGAGGAGAGCTGCTCCGTTCTCCTGCTGACACAGAGCTGGAGCACTTCCTGTCCAAGGACGAGGTGAAGACAGAGGCCGTCAGGAGCTCCACAGTCTAGACCAGCATCAGCAGAGACCAGAGTCCAGTCAGCAGGGCCCCCTGGAGGCCCACAGCAGACTCCACATGCTGGACCTGCTGCAGCAGCATCAGAATCTTCTGAGTGAAACATGTTTGAGACGCTTCATCGACGCTTCATCGTCTGCGTCTGTGAAACTTTATAAAACTTTATTGATCTAAAATAATCTGTCGGAAGATTCAAACCTTTGAAACTCTGATAAACAGGATTCTGACAATGTTTGACTTGATGAGTTCTTGATGAACTCACTTGTGGAACATTTTTACCGTCATCAATATTTGTTGCTTCATCACAAATTGATTGATCAGTGTGATCAGATGGTTTATGCGTCACGTTTAGTTCTTCTGACAGTGTCTGAGAATGTTTGTTTCCTAAGAAAATATCTGTACTGTTGATTCTGAGGAAAACTTCATCTCTGTGATGATCTAAAACTGACCTGTTGTCAGATCAATACCATCCTGAGAAGAGATTTGTGTTTATTCTCAGTGAATGTTTGCTCCACCAGCTGCACCTTATTGATATTTGTGATCAGCTGATCTGAGAGCTGTGATCTTTTTAAATAAACAAATATCAAACTCATCTTCTCTGTCTGTCTTATTTAAAGCCAGAAGTATTCAGATACTGAAGTAAAATTAGAAATACAACAGTACAAATACTCCATTACAAGTCAAAAAGAAGTATTATCAGCTAAATGTACTTTACCTCAGAACTGAGATACTTTCCACCGCTGTGTTCAGCTCAGGGCCACGGCGGTCATTCCCACTGAGGTCATGTCCTTTGAGGGGGGGTTACTGGCTGCATGTTTCAGACTCTGGCAGGAGGCACTGACTCTATACCCCCCTCTACACGTTACATTAACGTACACACCTGACTCAGTGCGTTACATTAACACACATCTTTTTGATCTTTGCACATTGCAAATATTCTTTGTTCCTCAACATTTTTAAATACTGTGAACTTTTGCACATTCCTGCACAAAACTGTAGTTCTTTCATTTAAATAACAGTCATATTGTTCATGTTGTCTTTATCTTTATTTTAGGATTTTTATACTTTATTGTCTATTTTATATTTAATTTATGCTTCTGACTTGCAGCACTTGCTTTCACCCTTTCTTATGTGATCATTGTGGCTGTGCTGCAAACCAATTTCCCCACGGGGACAAATAAAGCATCTATCTATCTATATTTTCTGCTTACTGTGTTTATTGTTCTGCACCAACACACAAGACAGATCCCTTGTATGTGAAACCTGCTTGGCAATAAACCTGATTCTGATTTCAGTGAAGCTGCTGGAGGCCTTTTGATTTTTATCTGTTTGACCTCAGTATGAATCCTGGCTACGAGCCGGTAGACCTGATGATGATGATGGAGCGAGACCCTCCCCAGCTTTGAGAAGAATTATTATTATTATTATTATTATTATTATTACCCCCCCCTTCCCTAAAGAATCTGAGGATAAAAACATATTTTGTTCAGGAAAGAGGAAAATATGTAGATAATCCATTTCTCTCTTTTGTTTATATACAGTATATATATATATATATACATATATATATACTGCATATATATATATATATATATACAGTATATATATACTGTATAAAGGTGCTAAAACTGAACATCAGTCAAAGGCAGTAAAACTACATCATCTAGAAACATGGTTGGAGTTGGTGCACCAATAAGAGATTTATGTTTCTTTATATGTGATTAAACCATCAGATCTTCATCAGTCTCCTCCTGAGCAGATCGATGATATCGATTATAGATCATTTTGATAGAAATACAGACACAGTGATGCTGCTGAAAACTCAACCAAAGAATCAGATGACATGAAGAAACATAAACATTAACAATATTTAATATTTAATATAGAAGCAGTTACATCATAAAGGAAGGAGACCAATCAGTGAGCAGTAGTGATGACGACATGCAGGTAACACCTTCACAGAAGGCAACAAACGTCGTCATCAGGCCGGAAGTCTCTCCTGTTCACCTACATTGTAGACAAACTTATAAAAAGTCGGAAAATGTGCAAATGTTGCACAACTGAACACGTCACAGCTCCCAACACGCGCGCGCACCGTGCGTCGGTGCGTCACGCACGCAGAGACGCGGGTCCCGCGCGGCGTGTGAGCGGCTCGTGAGCTTGTGATGAAAACAAGAATATGAACAGAAACCAGAAACCAGAGTCCGAGCTACCACGGCCTCCACAGAGAGCCGTGACCCCGCGCTGAGGACCGGGAGGCGGGCCGCTTCCGCGCCGCAGTCCGTCGGCCCTGCTCTCCGGACATGTGCCTCTGCAGGGCGGCTCTCTGCAGCACGTAGAAGCGCTTGATTTCCTCCCGCTCCGCGGGCTGCAGGGGGGCGTGGAGGGACAGGTGCCGCAGGGTCTCCTGCAGACACTGGGAGAAGCCCTGGGAGTAACTGGGGGCGACGCGGACCAGAGCCCGCTGCCTCAGGATCCCCACAGCCAGCTCCAGGATGTCGGCTTTCTCCAGCTTGGAGGGGGGCTGTCCGCCGCTCGGCTCCCCCGGGTTCAGAAGTGCCCTGAGCTGCTCGATGCTGTGGTTGATCCGGTCCCTCCTCACCTTCTCCACCATGAGTTTCCGCAGCTGAGGGAGAAGGAGGAGACCCGTTAGAGACTCCGAGGGGAAGAAGGAGAAGCTTTAAACGTGTTTCAGGTCCTTCTGAACCGTTTCAGGGTCTCACCTTGTTGAAGCTGCTGGAGTCCACAGATGCAGGTTCCTCTGCAGGTCTGGTTTGAGTCACAGGAGCCATCTCAGAGTCCAAGAGTCTTCAGTCACAGAGGAGTCCCAGTGAAACCTCTGGTCCACATGGTGCAGCCGTATTTATAAGTCCGGGAGGGGCTCCGCGTGCGTGGACTTCTAACACCTGAGACTTTCCCACAGTCCGGAGCCGGTCATAAAGTCCGGACTACAAACAGCGTCCTGTCTGCGGCACCTCCACCTCCTCCTCCTCCTCCTCCTCCACTTCCTCTCTCTGTTCACACTGCAGAAGTGTGCCACGGCTGTCACGTGCTGTCACACCTCCCACCTGCCCGCTGCGGGGGGGGGGGGGGGGGGGGGGGGGTCTTCACATCTGTGATCAATAAGTGATTAATATTCATCAACAGATCAGAGAAGGCTCGTGGAACAAATACATGAATTAATGAATCATCAGTCAGTGTGTGTGTGTCTGTGTGTGTGTGTGTGTGTGTGTCTGTGTGTGTGTGTGTGTGTGTCT
>NTHP01000368.1:972792-987147 GCA_003416845.1 Oplegnathus fasciatus | reverse complement strand
CCCTCCACAGAGAGCCTTTCAACCTGCAGGATCAGATCAGAGGCTCTGCCGAGCCGGGGGACACGTGTGGGACGTCTCCCTGTGTTCCCGCCCCCGTTCACATCAACCAGACCTCATGAGAATTTCAGTGTATTTGTACTCACCTACTGATTACTACACCTCCTCCTCCTCCTCCTGCAGCCCTCTCTTATGCCAAACATGTGGTTCAACACCTGCTGCCAGCGCTGGAAGACGTACTTACACCATTCCCTTCAGTAAAAATACCACTACAGCAGTATAAAAATACTACACTGCAAGTAAAAGTCCTGCATTTAAAATCTTACTGCAGTTAAAGTATCAGCAGTAAAAGTACACAAGTATAATTGTTTAACAGGTGTTTTGATGACTCTTACTGGTGTTTACGCCCTCTGAGATGTGGTGCAGCTGAAGTATAAAGTAAAACACAGTTCCTAACTTTGTTTCAGTGACTTCCAACGGCAGGGAGAAGGTCTGAGACCGTCGCCCCGAGCGAGGGAGGAAGTTTCTGAGTAATTTGGACGTCTTTAATGTTAATGACCATGAAAGTATGTGCAGAAAGAGGCAGATGGTCCTGTTGGAGGGAAATCTTAACATCCTTTTCTTCTCTGTTCCTCAGGATGCATTTCTTAGAAGTGAGTCATGACACAATATGCAGATGAAAACACATCATTTGGCCTATAGACACATTCCAGCCTGGACGCTCCCCCATTCAGAGAGAAAAGCCTCAGAGTGGGTCAGCACACACCCCCACGTGCACACGCCCAACGACACGTCTCCATGGCTGTGAGCCCAGATGCATCGGTGTGTGTGTGTGTGTGTGTGTGTGTGTGTCCTCTCTGCACTGAGGAATGTGTGAGAGCTGCGACCGGCTCCTCGTTCCCACACTTCAGCCTCCATTCAGGGCAGCGGCCCACCCTGCGGCGGCCGCCACTGATCCTCCAGCCCCTCATTATGCTCCGGCCTCAATGGGCCATCTGGACAGCTGCCGGGGAGCCAGCACTCCACACGGACCCCCAGCACACCTCCAAGTGTGCAGGTAGATGACAATGACAGAAAATGTGCTTTTTTTTCACAACGAAACCCAAACAAACAAAACAAAGAGTGACCTTTGGAAACCAGAACTATGATGAAATATTTTACATTTTTATCAACGAACGTGAAAGATGGACAAATGAACTAATTACTGTTTTAATGTAAAGTTTTATTCATCGACCTGCAGAGTCACAGACTGCAGCTCTCTAACTGTGTCTGTCTGCTGTTTGCTGCTGAGCAGGTAGTGTACGGTGGCTTTTTACAGCTTTTATTCTGAAAGCGACGCTCTGAGAGCGCTGAGAGTGAAGCAGAACAGTAAAGATGAAACTATAAAGCTCTGTAAAGCCGAGAGGAGCTGCAGATTCTTTAAATCTAGATTTTTAAATTATAGCTGCCTTAACCATAAAACAGATTTATTTTCCAACAGTGATGTGTAACAGTCTTGAAGTCACAGACAGGATGTTGTTGGGCTGATGGAGGCGTCAGCACGGCGTCTGGAGGTAATGGACAAGCAACATACTTTGTTATAGGACTTGTTGCATTTCACTGAAAGCACTGCTGTGCCTCACAGAACTGTAAACTCTGACACGGTGGAAAAGGTGAAAAAGTTGAACCATCATAAACTCCGAGCAAAGGAGGCAACAACTGCTCGCTGTCTGAAAACATCTTTAGTCTTGTACATAACTTTATTACTTCCCAGATGGGAAACTAGTTCAGTCACTCATGCATGTTGTTTTTTCTTACAGCACATTATTTTATTGTATCACAGTAAAACTGTGAGCTGGTTCAACATAAGCTCCCCTGCTGTCTTAAAAATGTGAGTTAACGTTTGTTCAAAGTCTGCTGATGAGTTATTGTAACGTAAAACTGATGAAAACAAGTTCTTTCAACTTATTAAAGATATTAAGTTCAGCTGTTTATTAACACACGTTACAGTCACACTTCACAGCTGTAACTGCTGCTGCTGGAGGACAGGTGGACAGGTGGACAGGTACTGCAGAGGACACTCACCTCCATCGTGGTTCACAGTTTTATTATGAGAAAAAACAAACAGAAAGTTTCCATCATGTCTGTTCTTCAAACTACAAGAAAGAGTTCTTACCCTAAAACAATGCATGCTGGGAAGTCTGCTAATATGCTGATCATGTTTCTTCTAAAACTTCATGTGATGATTTGAGTGAAGTCTCAGCTGGACATTCACTCATTCACTCACTCACTCACTCACTCACTCACTCATTCATTCAGCCGATCATCAAGTCAAAAGACTTCAGGTCGGAAGAAAAGTTGACTTAACTTGAAATGAATGAAACTCATATGAACATTAAATAATATGATGTTTTACAGTGATTCTATATTTTATTCTATTTTATATTATATAATTATCACTCAGTCCGTCTGTCCATCCGTCCGTCTGTCTACATCAGTGTGAACAGAAGGTGTTTGACACTAGTAAAGTTTTCCCGCCTGAGAGTCTTTTCTCAGACGACAGAGTTAAGTCACATGACATGTCCCTGGATCAGGTCCAGGCTCAGGGGTCAGGCTTTTCCCAGCTCCTCTGTGAGGCTGCTGCAGTCACAGGGACTCTTGTTGTGGAGGCGGCTGACTCGGAGCACCTGCCCCCCTGTCTTTGTGGCTCAGGCCTCAGTCAAAGTCTGCTTCATCACAACAGCCTCAGGAATGCTTTGTACCCAGTCCCAGTCTGGAGACAGGAGGACAAAGTAGATTTGGACGGTGGGGACGTGTCCCTACCAACACTTTAGATCTTAAACCATGTTGTCACTTTAACTTGGCTCAGTGGCACCGGGAAGATCTGTGGAAGAAGGATATATGGAGGATACCTGAGGATACACTGTCTGCTGGCTGCAGCTCTGACAGCAGTGCAGTCTGAATGGTGATGAAGTAGTTAGTGAATTATAATCTAAATGCAGAATGAAAAACACCTTCACTAGTTATAACTATCAGTCACCTGATATCATATCTACTTTTCAGGGTGTTGGGTGATCTGTGATCTTCGAATAAACAACCTTATTACTGGAGGTGAAAATCACCCCGAAGTTAATTTGGACAACAAGTTCACTTCTAAGAAGAACCAAAATGTCAGTAAGAGCTGAGCTGATCTGTGATCAGTCCAAACATTCATCTTCTCAACATGTGTGCAACATGTGTGCAACATGTATACAACATGTGTACAACATTTGTGCAACGTGTGTGCAACATGTGTGCAACATGTATACAACATGTGTACAACATGTGTGCAACATGTATACAACATGTGTACAACATTTGTGCAACGTGTGTGCAACATGTGTACATGTATACAACGTGTGTGCAAGATGTGTGCAACATGTGTACATGTATACAACATGTGTACAAGATGTGTGCAACATGTGTACATGTATACAACATGTGTACAACATGTGTGCAACACGTGTGCAACATGTGTACAACATGTGTACAACATGTGTGCAATATGTATACAACCTGTGTACAGATACTCTCTTATCTGGTTTTATGCTGTACGTAAGGTCATTATCATCATGTCCCAGGTGTCATTACTGTTCACCTGTTTTTATGGACTTATTGTTTGTAATATCTCTCCCCTCATGATTTCAATTTAAAAGTGTGGTAGTGTCGGAGGGGATGTGGACTTCCAGTGTTTGAGTGGAAGTTTCTTAAATACAACTGATGAAAAAAGAAAAATCCAACTCCACAGATACCTCAGTGTCCTGTAATATTTCTTGGATGGATTAAAATTAAATTTCACCTCCAGTATCTCTGGTGACAAATGTTCTATATCAAACCAAAACTTCTGAATTTTGCAACAATCAATGAATCCATAAATCTACATTAAAGACAGTTCCCTGATATGTTTCTATCATATTTATGACCTTTATCTCTTGTACTGTAGATTCTGTACATTCTTTTATATTTTGTCCCTCTGTGACCCTTGGAAATAAAAAATAACATGTGGTATACTGTCTGAATATTGTTTCTCTCACCACCTTTAAATAACACGAATAATAACAACCACTTGTAGAAAGCAAGACGGTAGCTATCTGTGAAACAGCGCCCCCCTGTGGTCACACACTGTGGGGGTCACAGGATGTGTTGTTACACCTGGATGAGCCCCGGCAGGTGTCCGTCACTAATACACACTTATACTGTATATCTGCCTGTGTGGATTAATGGTTCTTATCATCAGGTCTCCATCAGTAAGATTTTAGACTCTTATTAGACTTCAGACTTTTCCAGCAGCTGTATGGACTCAGTTACACATTAAAGAAAGTAAGCAGACACAGAAGAAAAAGACACGTGCTGCCCAGTNTAAACTAATCTTAAACTTCATCCAGGACAAATACTTATAGGTGACACTCATCACACTCATCTCCTGTCAAACATAATTTCGGTACACAGTGTTGGAATATAGTCTTGGAAAATATGTCTAATTTGAAGTTGGCAGATTATGATCTAAATCTAGACTAATTTACTCTGTACAGATGACGGAGCAAAACAACAAAAAAAGATATTTTTCAAAAAGAAAATCAGCTGTAACGCTCCTGAAAATGTCTCTATAACATTAAATATTTACCACAAAACCTCCTCAGGTTTTATTTATGAAGTATTCAACTATTTATAATTATATATAACTATACAATTAAGTGTTAAACTCAGCTGCTTCATCAGGACTGTGTGATAAAACAAAACATGCGAAATAAACAAAACTTCTGTGGCAGAACTGTTTGTGTTCATCAGTGGTACAAAGTAACTAAGTACATTTACTCAAGTATTGTACTTCAGTACATTTTTGAGGTACTTGTACTTGAGTCTTTGCATTTTATGCTACTTTCCACTCCACCACATCTCAGAGTGAGGTAGTGTACTTTTCACTGCATTACATCTGACAGCTTTAGTTACTTTACAGATTCAGATTATTAATACAAAATATAATCAACTGTTAAATTATTATTACACGTTAGACTACCGGCTGCAATATTAAAGTGATGAACACATTCATGATCAATAATTATAATCAGTAATATCATCATAATATCATATATATTACTCTGCATTACTTTGGGAACTTTTGTACTTTAACTTAATTAATTTTAATTTACATATTAATTTTGAATGCAGGACTTTAACTTGTAACAGAGTATTTCTACACTGTGGTATTTTTTACTCAAGTAACAGATCTGAGTACTTCTTCCACCTCTGGTGTTCATGTAGGATCTCATCACTCAGAATAAGAAGAAAAAAGTCTTTAAAGGCCTTTACACAACCTGTAGGTCTATTAAGGAGAAGTGACATTAAATGTGACTTCAGATATCAAGAGGAGAACTATCGTCTGGTTTCTTTGTGGAGTTTTTTGGCGGGAGTTTGGTGTCAGCAGAGTAAACATGTTGTCAGAGAGTGAAAGGTCCAGCTGCTGCTCGGAGGACAAAGACAGGAGCTTTCTCACACTCACACCATTCAGAGCTGACAACTGGGAAGTGTGTGTCCCAGTTTCTCTCCAGCTCTCCCAGCAGCTCTTACAGTTTATTGCTTGTAAGTGCAGCCATATGGTAATAAGCAGCTTAACATTTCCATGTGAATATGGCAGCAGCTTCATTATAACACTAAAACTACTGGATATCCGACCGTTGAATCAGTGTTGATCTGTTTACCGAGTTCAACAATGAATATCAGTGTGGTGAGGATGGTGGGAGTGGTATTTGAAGCATGCCGCATGCAGCACACTTATTATTGTTGTGCTTCCATTCACAGTGCTCAACAATGCATTCCTCCTCTTTATCTGCACGTTCTGCAGAGGGAAGCCTCGGCCTCGTTTCAGGAACAATGAGAGGAGCCGCTCAAACATCAAAGACACTTTTGTACAAATGCAAATGAGCATCACAGAGTTCTCCAATAACTGTCATTTTCATGTATAGTATATGTATACTAATAATCCGGAGTAGAGGGAGGATTTCATCTCATATTCAGGGATGAGATTAGAGACACTTAAGCATAAAGTATCTTCCACCACTGCTTTTGTCTCCCCAATCACTCAACGAAGAAATACTTCATTACAAAAGTCCTGCATATTTAAGTAAGTAAAAAATGAAAATGTACTTAAAGTAGGCCTATCAAAAGGAAAAGTACTCATTATGCCAAATGGCTCCTTTCAGAGTGTTATATTCAGTGGTGGAAAAAGTACTGAGATCTTTTACTTAAGTAAAAGTATCAATACCTCAATGTAAAAATATTTAATCACAAAGAAAAGCCTTGCATTGAAAACTACTTTAAAAAGTACATAAAAAGCACATAGGTAAACATAAAAGTACATAAGTAAACATAAAAATACATAAGTATTTCATTATACAAAAGTACTCATTATGCTCCTTTCAGAGTATACTGTATATAATATTCAGTGGTGGAAGAAGTATTCAGATCCTTTACTTAAGTAAAAGTAGCAATACCACAATGTAAAAGTAAAAGTACAAGTAGAAGTTCTGCATTAAAAGTATTTTCATGAAATTGTATGGAAGCAACGAAATGCCATAAGGATTTAAATATTATAACCAACTTAATACCTTATTGTGAAATTTAATCACTAATTAAATTTAAACAACATTGATATATTTTACTTTGAAAACCATCTATCTGAATTTCAGTTGGTAGTTTCAAGTTGCACGACTTCATAGAATTGATTATATGAATTTGATACAAAAACTTTAAACTTGAGCATCCAGGCCACCAATGATAATCAATCAAGCCTGAGTCGATCAGACTTCTGCCGATTAGGTTACGTTATGTGGATGCTTCAAATATGGCAATTTAATCATATAAATTAAATCAATTAAATAAAATCAGACAGATAGTTTTCAAAGTAAAATATTCCCTAATATTAAGTATTCAATAGTGATTAAATTTCACAATTAGTTATTCAGTTAAGATTCAAATGATTTTGGCATTTCTTTGCTTCCATAACAACGTACTTAAAATAACAACAGTGTTATACTTTATATTGTTATTGATAGAGAATATTGTTATATGTTGTATGTGGACTAAGGAGGTAGAGCGGGTTGACCACCGATCGCAGGGTCGGAGGTTCAGTTCCTGGCTCCTCTGGGAAATCCTCTGTGAAGGGTGTCTTATTAGAAAGGAACCAAAATCTTTATCCACAAGGTAACTTGTAATTATAGCTGTAAAATAAATATGGTGGAGTAGAAGTAGAAGTAGCAGCAAATGAAAATACTCAAGTCAAATACCTCAAATTGTACTTAAGTACAGTACTTGAGTAAATGAGTAAATGAAAAATTATAAACAGCTGAAAATAAACTTGTGTTTGTTTCTTTCCTGGTCCAAGAAAACATGTTTTATTGTGTCATTAAGTAAGATGACTTTTAAAGTGGCAGCAGTGTGACAGAGTGTGAGACATCCTGATGAGTACTTATAAATCTTCTTTGTGCTTTGACAGTTCGGAGGTGCAGCAGGACTCAGACTGGAGTCACATGGACACCTTCTGATGACACAAGGCGTCTCCACCCAACAGCAAATATACCTATAGTGCAACATGAACAGTTAATATTAATGGATTATTATTATACTTTGTCTTTGGGGGATAATCATGCTCTAAGTTTTGGAACTACAGTTCCCATAATGCTTTGGGGGATGTAAACAGGAAGTATGATGTTCTCATGGGCTGTGTCTGAAATCTCTCCCTCATTCACTCTTTATAACAGACACTCTGCAGTGAGCAGTAAATCCAGATTTCAAATACTTACTAATCCTCATCATTGTGCGTCGTCACTGACTGTACTGTCGCACAACTGTGATGATCACGCCTATAAAGTGAGGAGCATTGCATTGTGGGATTTGCTAGCAGGAAGTAGAGTACATGGGCCTTTCTCAAACCGGACCCTCCCCACTCATGTAACTTGTTTGTAGTCACACTCACAGCTGAATGAAGCACCCTTCATTAAGGTGTAGGGTATAAATACAGCGGCAAGCTTCGAGACAAACTTCCCTCTCCGGTGGAAACAGGATCTGTATCAGCATCTTTCGGAAGCGGCAGTGGAGAAAAATAAAACTTAGTACCAAGCTTCTTGTGTGGCATTTCTTTTTTTGTAAACATCTTTTCATTTTTCACTCTGATGTTTAAAAACTGCTTAGTTTTTACAACTGCCCCTGGAAAGTTTTCACCGTGCTCTTCGTCGTGGGCACAACTATACAGCATCGACGGATCCACTGTGTACAACAGGATCTGTTGTTGTCGCTTCGACCGAGCGGGTTGGCGAGGGAGAGACCTGAAATCCCCAAGGAGGAGGCACAGGGGATGTAGGGCAGGAGAGAAACGCTGGGTGAGGAAGAGGAGCCACAAGCTGTATCTGCCTTCCATCACCTTGGGAAACGTGAGATCGCTGGCTAGACAAGATGGACGAGCTGGCAGCTCTGGAGAGGAGGCAGACAGAGTACCGTGAGAGCAGTGTTTTGTGTTTCACAGAGACATGGCTGCAAGATGACATTCCTGACTCCAACGTGTCTGTAGATGACTTCCAGACTGTACGGGCGGACAAGAATTGCAGGGAGAGTGGCAAAAGGAAAGGTGGGAGACTTGCTATTCTTGTTAACAACAAATTGTGCAATCGTGGACACACCACTGTTAAAGAACATGTGTTTAGCCCGGACATTGAACGGCTTGCCGTGAGTCTACGACCCTATTATCTGCAGAGTTTTCCCATGCCATCGTCCTGGCTGTTTACGTTCCTCCCTCGGCCAACGCTGCGCTCGTAACTGACATCATACACTCGGTCATCGTGAGACTACAGACGCAGCACCCTAACACCTTCATCGCTATATCTGGGGACTTCAATCAGGTCACTCTGGCTGCGACTCTGCCCACTTTCGAGCAGTTTGTGGACTGTTCAACCAGGGAAAATAAGACACTGGACTTGCTGTATGCCAATGTTAGGGAGGCATACAGCTCCATAGCCCTCCCTCCCCTTGGAAGATCAGACCACAATCTGATCCACCTTCTTCCACTGTACAAGCCTCTATTCCAGCAGCAGCCTTTAACCACTAGGACTGTGAGGAGATGGTCACAGGAGACCAATGTGGCTCTACAGGGCTGCTTTGGAACTACAGACTGGGAAGTGCTCTGTAATTCACATGGATAGGACACTGATGATCTCACAGATTGTATAACAGGGTACTTCAACTTCTGTATGGATAATGTTGTTCCATCAGAGACTGCACGCTGTTTCCAACAACAAACCATGGATCACCAGAGACATCAAGGTCCTCTTACATGAGAAGAAGAGAGCCTTCGGAGAGGGAAACAGGGAGGATATGAAACGGGTTCAGAGTGAACTCAAGGTTAAGATGCAGAAGGCCAAGGACAGCTACAAGAGGAAGCTGGAGCTGAAACTCCAGCAGAACAATGTGAAGGAGGTGTGGAGTGGAATGAGGAGCATCACTGTCTACAAGCAGACTGGTAGCCAGGTAACAGGGGGGGACCTGGACAGGGCCAGTGAGTTGAATCTTTTCTTTGACAGATTTGACAGTGGGGGCCCTGTTCACCCCTCACCCAGCTCTTCAACCACCTACCCCCCACTACTCCCCTGTCCTGCTGTCTCCCCTCCCCCTCCCCTCTCCATCAACACAATACCTGTTCTCCACCCCCCACCAACCAGCTCTCCCCATCAGAGCTACAGAGCCGGCGCACCAGCATTCACAGCAGAGCAGGTGAGGAAGGAGCTGTGTAGACGCCCAGGTAAGGCTGCAGGTTCTGACGGCGTCAGCCTGAGGGTACTCAAGGCTTGTGCCACCCAGCTATGCAGAGTACTCCAGCACATCTTCAATCTGAGTCTGGAGAGGGTCCCTGTGCTGTGGAAGACATCCTGTCTGATTCCTGAAGACGCACCCTAACGCCTCCAATGACTGCAGGCCAGTGGCGCTGACTTCCCATCTGCTGGAGTATCAGGAGAGACTGGTCTTGTCACACCTACTGCCCCTGGTTAACCCATCACTGGATTCCTTCAGTTTACCTACCAGCCAAAGGTGGGAGTGGATGACGCCATCACCTTCCTGCTTCACCTGCCTATGATCACCTGGACAGGCCAGGTAGCACAGTTATATGTTCTTTGATTTATCCATTGCGTTCAACACCATCTGGCCTGCCCTGCTGGGGAGCAAGCTGGCGGCGATGCAAGTAGATGCCCCCCTGGTGTTCTGGATTGTGAACTACCTGACTGGTTGACCACAGTATGTTAGTCTGCAGGGCTGCGTGTCTGACACTGTGGTAAGCAACACGGGGGGCCCACAGGGGACGATCCTGTCACACTTTCTGTTCACTCTCTACACCTCGGACTTCAGTTACAACTCCACGTCTTACCACCTGCAGAAGTTCTCAGATGACTCCGCAATTGTGGGGTGCATCAGCAAGGGGTGCTGCTCTGCGCACTTTAACCTTTTCTTTCTCTGGATTATTGTCTTCCTGTGGATTACTACCATTATATAACTCTCTGACTCATGGACACCATGGGTCTAATGTTTAATATCATGGACATAATCATTAAACTTTGAAATGAACCATATACAATTACCTGTACAGTTTTGATAATTGTACATACATATCTATATGCCATTGCTCTCACATATCTGTGATCCTGCTATATTTGGACATTTTGTAAATATGGACCTGCACCTTACCGCTCACCAGTTGTTATTTATGTATGTTGTCAGCATAGTTAACCAGTTTACATCTCAGTGTTGTGGTGTTTTGTATATTTTGGATTGCCTTACCGTTACCACCATGACATCACTGTTTAACCTGTTTATTTATTATGACCCGTACCGTTAACTACTTACTCCTGGCATTGTGTAGATATTTTTGGATTTGCACCTTACTGTTAACCAGTTAACCTGTCAATACTTACATTTAGGACACCATCAGCCTGTTACATTTCTGACATTGTGTACATTTGTTTTGCACTTTACTGATAATCTTTATACTTTATTTTGTTATTGTTTTATATTTGCACTCTTTCCTACTTTGTATTGCAACAATTTCCCTCTGGATGAATAAAGTGATCTTATCTCTTATCTTACTATCTCTTACTATCATCTGAGATGTGGAATAGTAGCAATTCACATTTTCACATTTGAGAAGCTGGAGCCATCAAGTGTTTGACATTTTGTCTTGTAAAATTAAGGCAATGATTAATTACAGATTGGTTGATAAACTAATCGATTAATTGATTATTAATAGTCTAATGGTTTCAGCTCTAGTCTGATGATCTTTATATTTCTGACCTGAGGTTTTTACAGCTACAGGGAGGAACGTGCAGCCATTTCAGAGTGTACTTTCAGCGGTTTGAGGATCAGGATCGTTGTTCATGTTCAGATGATCTGCACTGGATTCTCCACCTGAACGTCGCTCAGTAATCTGCCCTGATTCAGGGTGGAGGTCTGCCTTGGAGAAGGCGTCTTTGTTTCAGTACATACAATATACAAGCTCACACTAAAAATCCAAAGTGTTTTTCCTGGGAAACAGACCAGAGTTTAATGAGAATTCCCAGGATATACCATGATGTCAGTTTTTGGTATTTAACTCTAGAAGATAATCCTCCTTGACTTCATCACAAGAGGGTGCTAAAACGTGATGGGTCACTGCTGGCCTGTCTGTGTAGGCTGACGAGCCCCAAAAAAACAAACCCGGAGAGAATGATGTTTGTTTACCCTAAACTGAACAAGAGATAACTTCCCTCAGATCAACACTGCTGGTTCAAGTGGTAAACGCTACAGAGACACACCGAGCCATAGAGCTCTCACTCCAGTACCTCCCACAAGATACAAAGAGGGACACAGTACTAAACCTTGTTCACAAAACACAAAACTCCCATGACTCCTCCAGCATCTTAGCACAGGTAACATCTTCATGCAACACTGAAGAGACATGCCAATCAACACAGCCCCATATTGTCCAGAGCCTTCAGCATTTCTGGATGAATCTGATCCACCCTGATGCCTTGTGAGTGTGGAGCTTTTAACTTCCTCAGTGACCTCTGATAGAGAAACAGACAACAGAGGCCCTGTTCAGACCTGGCATTAACATGCGTCTCCACATGCGTCTCGAGTGACCACTTGTGATCGGATCTCACTTCCCCGCTCTCTATGCAAATAAACACGATCACAACAACCGTTACATTACAGTTACATTAATTTTAATTACATTTAACATACCAGGCTAACCTTATCAGACTGACTTATGCTACTGTATGAGTGAAATGACACACAGGAGACATGAGATCTATTTTGACGTCCGGCGTTTTGTCGCATTAACGTAACTGTTATCCAGACATTTTTTTCCCTTCAACTACTAATGTTAATATACATGACTGTGTAATTCTTTCAGTTACTTTAACGGTGTAAAAGTGAAATCTAACTTCTTAGCTTGCTAACTGAATATCGTTTTAACCATTTACTTTAGTTTTGTCTTTACTAGAGTCGGAAAAAGGACGCTAACACTACTTCACAGTGTAACGTGAGTTGGAGCTAGTTCTCCTGGTATTTCTGTTGCTCTGGAAGCATAACGTTATCCTTATTGTCCTTGCTTCAATTAAACTGGGTGCCTTTTCATAAAACTTGCAGACTGATGGTATTTCTGTTCGTGTTAATGCTGGTTTGGCAATAGCTGCGTAATTTCAATAAAATACGGTGAATCCGGTTCCTTCCAATCGTCAGATAGGTGTTACCATCTCTTAGGCAAATATTCATCTTTGGGAAAATCATGAAAATCCACATTTATTAGTTTTAGAGCATAAGAGGATGCTACAGTAGCGGTGGTTTAGCTGTACTATTGTTTACTTCCGCTTACAAGGAGGATGTCAGTTGAGTAGGCGGTGCTTCAATGTGGCCCAGGACACATACGCATACACACTGCTAAAAGAATGTGGCCACATGCGGCCCACACCGCAATCGGAGGTGGTGACAATATCCTCAGCCCACGTCAGTAGATCTCTTTCCATCTTCTGAAAAACAGCTTAGGTAAGGTTGAGGACAACTGAAAATCCTTCTCCATGGCTTCCCCAATAGCCGAATTTTGTTTCTGCAACCACAGAGGCAGCAGTTCTTCTGGCCTCCTGGTACCTGTCTGCTGCTTCAGGAGTCCCCTGGTCCAACACAGCCTTAAAGAATTTCTTCAGCCTGATGGCCTCTTTCGCCAGCAGGTTCTTTGGTTGCCAACCGGCACAACAAAACTTTCTGGCCACAACACTGGACATCTGACTCTGCAATGGATGCTCTAAACATGACCCTCTCGTATCCCATGTCTCTAGCCTTCCCTGGGACGCAGGAAAGACTCGTCTGCCAGTGGAAGTTGAAGACCTCAAGAACGGGTTCCTCATCCAGATGTTCCCAGTTCACCTTCACTATCCATTTAGGCTTATCAGGTCTGTTCTGCCTCTCCCACCACCTGATCCAACTCACCACCAGGTGCTGATCAGCTAACAGCTCTGCTCCTCTTTTTACCCAAGTGTCCAACAGAATCAGAATTAGCTTTATTGGCCAAGTATGTGTATATACAAGGAATCTGACTCCGCTTTTTCATTGCCCTCAATGTACGTACACAGAAATACAGACATACATACAGTTTAAAATAAAGGCAACAAGCTCGACAAGGTAAACATAGACATTAAACTACTATGTACAGGTATAAATATATATAAAAAGAATATATATACGCTGTGTATATAAACAATAACAAATGTAAACATTGACATTCTGTGAACGGAGTGAACTGTTCATCAGACTGACAGCCTGAGGAAAGAAACTGTTCATGTGTCTGGTTGTTTTGGCGTACAGAGCTCTGTAGCGCCTCCCAGAGGGGAGAAGGTGGAACAGGTTGTGTCCAGGGTGTGATGGATCTGCAGTGATGTTTCCTGCCCGTTTCCTGACTCTGGACCTGTATAAGTCCTGAATGGAGGGCAGGTCTGCACCGATGATTCTTTCTGCAGTCCTGACTGTCCGTTGTAGTCTGTTCCTGTCCTGTTTGGTGGCTGATCCAAACCACACAGTGATGGATGTGCAGAGAACAGACTGAATAATGGCGGTGTAAAATTGGATCAGCAGCTCCTGAGGCAGGTTGAACTTCCTGAGCTGGCGCAGGAAGTACATCCTCTGCTGGGCCTTTTTCCTGATGGTGTCTATGTTGGACTCCCACTTTAGATCCTGGGAGATTGTGGATCCCAGAAACTGGAAGGTTTCCACAGCAGACACTGTGTTGTTCAGAATGGAGAGGGGGGGCAGTGTTGGGGGGCTCCTCCT